>JAAALK010000283.1:80555002-80815314 GCA_019279435.1 Zizania palustris | reverse complement strand
GTACTTCAGCACTTCAAACTCCGAACAAGACTGAACATTGAATTTGAATGATTTTTGTTCTGATTTGTATAGTGTGGTTGAAGTTTGACTCTGCAATTTTTGGAGGTGCGTTGGGTGATCTAAATAGGCCATCTAATTCACGAGAATTTGTTGAGGCATCTATTCACCCCCCTCTAGTCGCCATTCCGATCCCATAATTACTTGTTCAGGCTGTTAGAGATAGAAAAGACCTTAGACTTAGGCTAGAATTTTTTTCTACTGATTATGTCATGCTTAAGTCTAAAATTGATGATGCTGAATGTGAATCCTTCACTGTTCTCATGAGTGAGCTTGCTCAGTTGCGTTCTGTGCATGCTCAAACCGTTTATAAGCTTGAGATTGCACAGAAACAACTTTCGGTGGTGGAGTCTAGACCTATTTCTTCTGATGCTTGTTCAAATTGTCCTTTTATTGATTGATAGCATTAATTTAAGAGACAAGCATGTTAGGGTGTTAGAGGCTAGATTGGACAGTACTGAGTGTTCTAAGGATGTGCAGCCTGCTTGTCCCACCTGCATCACCCTTAAGGACCAACTCAGTTTTGCTAGAGGGCAAACTAAAAATCTTATGACTGAAAATGAATATCTTCTGTTTGTGGTTAACAAATGCACTCAGAGAAAGGGTAGGATGGACTTGCTCTTGGCCAGGACCAAGATGTGTGCTCACATGGCAGGGTTAGCTCTAGGATTGGGTTTTGAGAGAATCCCTTCAGATTGTGAGAACAAAACTGTTTTTACCTCACCCACTACCTTAGAGAAAGAAAGAGCCTAGTTAGACACTCCATCAGCCAAAAGCCTACCCTAACTCTAAAGAAAACCACCCCTCCTGCCAAGAAAATTCTTCCCAAAAAGAAACCTCTGATAAAACCCAAGGAGCCTGTGAGGATTGCTCCTATGATCCATGAGAGTGCCCTTAAGAGAGTGTTTCATTGTTCTTACTGTCAGCGGGCAGGTCATTTGGTTGGGTTTTTCTATCGTCGCATTAAGGATGAGCGACGTTCTCAAGCGTTGAGGTTCCAGGACATGCACTACCCACCTCTAGGTATGCATGAGTCTGAGGTTTACTCACGTCCTGATTACGAGACTCCTCGATCTTCTCAGAGAGGCTTTGCCCCTCGTAGTGTTCACCATGTTTCATATGGTGCTAGACCTCGTGTTAGTGGCTTTATGCCACGACAAGTTGGGCGACCTCGTCATGCATTTGGGTCACGTCATGTAGGTTGACCTAGAACTCAGCATCATTCTATTTTTCCTGTGCGTAGACAGTCTACTTTTAATGTGCCTATTGCTCGTATCACTCTATGTTGGATGCCTCGTCATGCTTTCACTCACCCCAGCACTTAGCGATCGAGGTTTTCCCGTTTTGTGTAGGCGTCAGATCGAGGCTTGGAGGGCACGTGGATCATGGATTCTGGTTGTTCGCACCATATGACCAGAAATGAAGCATGGTTCTCCAGCCTCACCACAACCAAGCAAAAGGAGCAAATCACCTTCGGCAATTACCGAAGAAGTAGAGTAAAAGGTAAAGGTGTTGTGAGAATCAACTCAAACTTCACTCTCAAAGATGTTACTTTGGTTGAAAACTTGGGATACAATTTGCTTTCTGTATCCCAGTTGCTTGATGAGGGCTTCGAAGTGCAGTTGCATCGCAATACTTCGCAAGTGCTCAATTCTGATGGCGTTGTGGTCTGTAAGATCTTTAGATTTGGGAGTCTTTGGGGCTGACTTTCTTGAGTCAGCTGGTTCTTCTCATTGCCGTGTTGCACATTCATCTTCTGAGCTTTGGAAGTGACATAGGAGAAAAGGGCATATGAGCTTTAAGTTTCTCACTCGACTATGTGCCCTAGGTCTGATCTGAGGATTGCCCAAGCTCAAATTTGAGAAGAACATAGTTTGCGCTCCCTGTCGACATGGAAAAATGATCGCCGCTTCGCACTCGCCAGTCACTATGGTGATGACTGAACGACCCGGAGAACTTCTCCATATGGACATTGTAGGTCCTTCTCGGGTTAGTTCTTTAGGCGGTAAGTGGTATGTTGTAGGACCGAAAGTAGCGACCAGAGGGGGGTGAATGGGCACCTAAACATTTCTTGCTAAACTATATTTTAATCTCACCACCCAAATGAACTTGACCAGACAAATAATATTTGCAAAGCAAATTTCAAGAATTTCAGTTGTCTAGCTTTAAAAATTGACCGGTGTCCTAATTAAAATGATATTAAAAATAATCTAAATAAAAATACTGCATAAATAAAAACAACTAAAAAACAATCATGGAATATTTATATTTCAGTCTAGAAATAAAATACTAATCAAATGAATAAACCATGGATCATTAAAACTTAAATTCATAAATAAACCTAAAACATTTTATGTAAATCTAGAATAAAAATGATACTACGACTAGAAATAATATTTTTTATATGAGCAGATTAAAAATATTTAAATAAAAATATGCGCGCACTAATAATATTTTAGCAGGTAAAAAATAATCCCGAAATTGATAATCAGATTTGCAGCTAATTAAAAAAGATGATTATCGTCTCACTTAACCTAATAGTAAAATAGGAGATCAAACCAGATTACCCTTACGCCGTTCGCTGCATGTATCTGCGCAAAAAAGAAAAAACTTGTCGCCGTGAAAAATTTTGCCGTAGAAGTCCTGCCCGTGGGGCCCGCTCACATCAGCTGCTGCTCCCACGCTGAAGATTTCCCGGGACTCCAGGCCGCTAGCCGCTCCGCACAAGCGCCAAGTCAAGATCGTGAGGCCCGCCTGCCGTGGAAGCAGAGTCAAAAGCTGCCGGCTGCAGGAGCACACCGCCGTGTACAGTGCCGTGGGGGCCCGCGCACGTGACGAGAAGGAAACGCCAACAACGGTCGCTGCAAAGCTATAAAACTGAGTTTCCGCCTTGGAAAACTTTCACCGTGATCCCCATAGGCGCTCGTGCGTGATCGCTGTAAGCCACGCCGAGACCTGCCGCCAAACGCGAATAGGAAAGAAAACGCCAGAAAAGTTTTCCGCCGAAAAAGATTCCCAGAGATGAACAAATCTCGATGTAATTTGTAGATCAAAGTATTTTCGGTGGAAAACGAAAATGGACTACAGATTGATCTGGAAAGAAAAACAGTTGTGTATCCCCAAAGGGATAGGGGCCTATTTATAGGCAAATCCTAATACATGAAAAGACTACTTTACCCTCGGGTGAAATAAACTGACTCTAAAATAAATTCTGAAAATTACTAAAATATTCTTAGAAAAAGGAACTGATTCGAATAAAAATATTCTAAACTTAAAAACTAAATATTAATATCCTAAAAACGAAATAAACGTAGATCATCAGTTTTACGCCGAAACTGACAAAGCATCCACCGTCTTCGCACCGGGTACCCGGATTGGGCCGACCCGACCCCGCAGCTTCCTCAACCCGGCAATCGCTCGCCGCCCGTGTACCTGAGTCAAACCCAGTCAACAGACCAGTGGATCCTCTGCCGCTCCTAGCCATGTACCCGGATTGGGCCAGCCCGACTCCGCGGCTCCTCTGCCCGGTCGTCACTCACTGCCCGTGTACCTGAGTCACATGCGCCTCAGACTCGGCAGGTCTTCATCTCTACCTTCCTTTGACTTCCGTTGACAATCACTCATCACATCTGGAATATCAAAACCATATTCTTCAACATGGTTTCTCAATCTCCCCCTTGATGAGTGCATTGTCAACACCCTTTTCAACTCATCTCCAGAACCTGCAAAACATGTGGAAACACGAAAACAAAAACAAAAGAAAATAGAAGAGAGAAAATAAAAAGTTTAACCCTAATGACCAAAAGCCAAACAAAAGCAAGAAAAGTGGTCATTATGGTTAACCAAAAATAAAGCCTCAAAAACAAGTGCAAATCTCAGAATTACCAACAAGGAACTCCCCCTGAAATAAATCCCAGAGAAAGCTAAAAAGTGAGACTAATTGGACTCATCAAGTGAGACTAAATGCACTTAAAGAGACATAAACACAAACTCCCCCTGAAATGCAGCCCCCCTCAAAATATGCCATGAATGCAGATGGGGTGCAGGTGGAGTGTGAAAAGCATGCTTCTTAGATATGATTAACTGCAATTACAACATCTAACAGGTATAGCAAAAGATATATTGTCTAAGATACATGACATGATCAGTGCAATAGATGATATCTTAAGAAAGTCATTAGCACACATGTTTCGATTTTTGCAAAACAAAAGCATCACCAAATTTTCTAGTTGACAACCAAAGTAAAGCAGGATATGTAAAATCTAACTGATATCTACCAAGATAAGCATTGTCCAAATCAAAGTGCTTGAGCAAACTTGTCATTTTTTTAAAATTTTTCAGACTTTTTCTTTTTCTTTTTATTTTTCATTTCCGCCAGGGGTTATTTGCATGTCAAACCTTATACTAACCGACCAAGTCAAGCCTAGGCCAGAACTGGACCATCAGAAGCTTAAGACATTGATCTTGACATACATTACACCGTCCTAGTTCATACCAAAGTGCTATGGTAAGCAGTCCAGAACAATGAAATGCGACAAAGCAAACCCACCTGGATCTTTTCTAATAATCATAAAAGTGCATAAATTTTTCATTTTTCTGAATTTTTATCATTTTTATAGCACATTTTTCATATTTAAAGCATATAAATGTCCAAGTTGCATGTCTGCATCTAAGTAAAGATCTAGCTACAAGGCAGGTAAAAGATAGCGAAAGCATTCAGCCTACACATGCTAGTTACCAGAAGCAATGGTGATTATTTTTTAATTTTAAAACATAAAAGCCATGCATATGAAAAATATCAGATATATCATGTGAACTGAAACAAAACATGATCATCGACAAGTAATCAAAAACATATACTAGCTAGAGAAAGTAAAGCAGATTAATCATATAACAGAAGCAAGCTCAAAATGTGATTTATGATTATGCATGATATGAACGCACACACACAAAAAAACTCAATAAAAAATAAATAAGAAAAGAAAAAACTGACTCAAAGTATCCTAAAAAGGATACAAAACTCCCAAATCCCCTCGTAAACGCTCAAAAGTAGACTGATCTAGGGGTTTAGTAAAAATATCAGCCAACTGCTAATGAGTATCAACATGTATAAGATCAATGACTCCTTTCTCATATTGATCCCTCAGAAAGTGAAAGCGCACATCAATATGTTTTGTTTTGGAATGAAGACATGGGTTTTTCCCTACACTAATTGCACTAGTGCTATCACAAAACAAAGGAACTCGTGAAGGAAAGAATAACCCAAAATCCCGCAAAGTAGAAATCATCCAAACTAACTGAGAACAGCAGCTAGCAGCAGCTACATACTCAGCCTCAGTAGTAGAAAGCGCAACTCCAGATTGTTTTCTAGATGACCAAGAAACAAGTGACGAACCAAGAAGCTGGCAAGTACCAGAAGTAGACTTGCGATCCAGCCGACACCCACCAAAATCAGTGTCCGAAAAACCATCTAAATCAAGAGACGATGATGCAGAATAATAAAGACCTAAATCAGGAGCATATGTAAGATACCTGAAAATACGCTTCACAGCCTGCCGGTGAGATGCGCATGGCGAAGACTGAAAACGCGCACACACAACCACGGCAAACTGAATGTCTGATCTCGTCACAGTCAAGTATAGTAGCGAACCTATCATCCCTCGATACTCTCTCTCATTTACCTTGACGCCGTCTTCGTCCTTGTCCAGACCTCTAGATGTACCCATTGGTGTCATCTGTGGCTTTAGCTCTCCACCAAAATCAAATTTCTTTAGCATCAAAATTAGGTCATGAACATACTGAAAAGTCTCATCCTTAGACTCTAGAAAGTAAACCCACGAAAATCGAGAAAAATCGTCAACTATCACAAGAGCGTACCACTTCCCACCGACTGAGCGTACTCGAGCTGGACCTACTGTGTCCATGTGCAACAGCTCTCCTAGGTATGAAGTCATCACCTGAGTCACAGGTGCGTGAGAAGCGGCAACCATTTTCCCATGACGACAAGGATGACACACTAGATCCTTCTCCATCTTAAGCTTAGGCAATCCTCAGATAAGATCCATATAACTCAATCTAACAAGTAGATCAAAGCTCAAATGGCCTAACCTTCTATGCCACTTCCATAACTCAGATGAGGATCCAGCCATCAGGCAGCGAGAAGGGCCAGAAGTACTAGAGAAATCAATACGAAAAACCTTACCGAAAGGTAGGACCCAACAAACTAAAGATCCTCTAGAGTCAACAACAGAAGACATGCCCTTCTTAAAGCGCACTTATAAACCATCATCAAGCAGTTGCGAAACAGAAATTAGATTAAAGTTCAGATTTCCAACTAAAGCCACATTCTTTAAAGAGAATTGATCAGAAATATGAATCGACCCAATACCTTGTACCTTCCCTTGACCACTATTTCCGAAAGTGATGTATTCCTTGGAGCTCGGGGGAGTGAGGCTGGAGAACCATCTGCGGTGTCCCGTCATGTGGCGAGAACAACCTGAATCCATGATCCATACGTCCTCCAGTCCTCGATCCTGCAAGATCAATGGTCATGAGTGGGAGCAAATGGTCGACCACCAGGTCTAGCAAAAGTACTAAACCAGTGTTGGGCCATCTGCTCGTATGTAGGAAAGCAGAAGGAATCATATGAGTCGGGACCTAAACGCGGCTCAAAGCGCGGTCCACTGTTCTGCCTAAAATCATGGTCACGAGGTCCTAAATCGTATCCATAACAATCTAGAACTCTGCCGAAACGGAAACCACCCTCCGGAGCACGGTCGTGAAAACCGTCTCCTCTACCACCACCTACACGATGTGGCCTGGCCTCTAGCCTCTCTCTACGTCAAGGAACTCTCTGTCTACCACCCTGCTGGTAGAACTACTCCTGCCCACCTCGAGCTCTCTCTGCTCGCTCAACCCGCTTCCTCCTGAAGCAAAACTCCTCAAGATGCCCGTCTCTCTGACAAAACTCACAGTGATAGGTAGGCTTCTTGGTATGTGGTTGAGGCTTAGGGTTCTTAGGCTTGGTGGTGTTGGGTGAAGCATCTTTGGTGTGAGAGGGTCCAGGTAAAGAATCAAGAGAAGTGTGTAGAGTTTTAGGCTTAGGAATCCATATTTGCTTCTTAGGTGGAGCTTTAGGTTGTTCTTGGATCACTCCATCATTGAGCTGACTATCCTTAAAGGACTCAGTGGAGTGAGTCTTGTGATATCTCTGTTCTAGAGTCATCTTACTCCACTCCACTGCTCGGCTAATGGCGCTCTCAAAATCAGCCTTGGTATATGTGTACCCTACCCCAAAACCATCCTGTCTCTTGAACTGCTGGATCATCATGCCGAGTTGTGGCTCTCTAGCACTAATCTAACTCAGGATTGAACGGAGGTAAAAGTTCTCGTTCTGAACATCAGCTAGCTCCTCTCTCAAAGAATCTAACACCTCCACCTGAGACAAGCAGATCTCACACTCTTTATCAACTTCGACAGACTTCTCAGCTTTTAGCTTGATCAACTCCATTCTAATGGATAAGCAGTTCTTACAAACAGTGGATGGACCTGACAAGGTCTCAAGCTCTAGCTTAGTCTGCTCTAACTCACCTCTCACTCCAGCTAACTCGCTCAACTGCTCATCACTCTTGGCTCTCATCTCAGCTATACTAGCTAAATATGATGGGCAGACTACACAAGATGCGACAACAGTGGCATGAGCATATTTTAGCTCCTGCTGAGCGCTCTCAAGCTCAATAGCCAATGTGTCTCTCTCATCTACTCTCTCTGTGTACCTGGACTTAAGAGTCGTCAGGTCACACAACAACACCTCATAGTTAGGGCACTCACCACTATCACCCAAGCAAGGGGAAGAAGACAAACTCTCAATCTTGCCATTTGCTATGGCAAGCTCACTCTCAAGCTCATCTATCCTCTTCTTAGCCCCTCTAAGCAGTTTCTCCCTATACTTCAACTCCTAACGGTTCTGTTCTAATAAATTAACAACTTCTTGTTCATAGGATGATACCTTCTCATCGTCGTCGTCGTCGGAGTCATCGAAGGAGTCCTTTTCTTTCTTCTCCCCAAGAGCCATTGAGTAGAAGCTCTCGGGGGGTCTTCGGCTGTCACGTGAGCGTCTCTTCGGCTTGTCCCCGAAGGCCATGAAACAGAGGCCCGCCGGATCATCCCTGTCCTTCCCCTTTCTGATCACGATCTCTTCATCACTTGAGCTCGACGAAGAGGAGGAAGACGAGGATCTCTTGGAGTAGCTTTTCTCCATCTCGGCGAAGAAAGCCTTGTCTCGTTTCTTGTTCTCACGCCTGTAGTCCTTCAAAGCTTTAAGAAAGAATCTTGTCTTGGGCTTGCTCTTTGTAGAGTTGTCGTACTTGTCGGAGTCGTAGGAGTTTCCGGTGGTTCCCTTCTTGTAATTCTTCCGCTTGGGGCAGTCGGCAATGAAATGACCTGTATCACCACACTCAAAGCATCCGGATTTTGTGACGTGTCTCTTAATCATTCGCTTATCATAGACACGCCGCACCCGGTTGTTAAACAAGCATAGATCATCATCTCCTAGAGTATCAAGTTGTTCCTCGGAAATAGACATCAAGGAAAACGCAGTACAACTCATGGCATTAGGATCAGCAGATGGTGTCGCAAGCGCCAGAGTCTTTGATCCAGAACTAGTGAGATTTGATCTCAACTGGATATCGACCTCTGAGGCCTTAAGCTTACTAAAAAGCTCTGCGATTGTCAAGGTATCATATGATGTGCTCACAACAATAGATGAGACCTTGATCTCCCAGATCTTAGGGTCCAAGGTATGGAGTACCTTAAGCGCCTGTTCATGATCCGAGACCAGCTGATCACCCTTGGCCTTGTTAACACGAAGCTTGTTAATGACCGATTGAAAACGACCAAACAAAGCCTCAACAGTCTCACCCGGCTTTTGTGAGAAATTTTCATACTCACGTCGGTAGGTCTGATATAGTCTAGCCTTGACCTGAGCTGTCCCCTCATGGTGTGCCTAGAGGGTAGCCCAGATCTCAGGAGCAGTGGTGAGATGGCTAACACGCTCAAATTCACTAGGACCTAGACCAGAAAATAAAATATTCACCGCCTTACTATTATTTTGATGCTGGGTAATTACATCAGTAGCAGTATCCACAGCAATAGTCGTTATGGTGAAACTAGGATGAACACAAATCTCCCATATGTCCGGGCTCTCGCTCATAAGGTATGCTCGCATGCGAGTCTTCCAATAAGTGTAGTCAAAAGCTTCTAGGGATGGGATTTTACCAGAAGACGTCATGGTCACTACCTAGGTTTTAGAATTGGTTAAGATATTAGAAAAACCTAACCTCACTCTGATACCACTTGTAGGACCGAAAGTAGCGACCAGAGGGGGGGGTGAATGGGCGCCTAAAATATTCTTGCTAAACTATATTTTAATCTCACCACCCAAATGAACTTGACCAGACAAATAATATTTGCAAAGCAAATTTCAGGAATTTCAGTTGTCTAGCTTTAAAAATTGACGGGTGTACTAATTAAAATGATATTAAAAATAATCTAAATAAAAATACTGCATAAATAAAAACACCTAGAAAACAGTCACAAAATATTTATATTTCAGTCTAGAAATAAAATACTAATCAAATGAATAAACCATGGATCATTAAAAATTAAATTCATAAATAAACCTAAAACATTTTATGTAAATCTAGAAAAAAATGATACTACGACTAGAAATAATATTTTTTTATATGAGCAGATTAAAAATATTTAAATAAAAATATGCGCGCACTAATAATATTTTAGCAGATAAAAATTAATCCCGAAATTGATAATCAGATTTGCAGCTAATTAAAAAAGATGATTATCGTCTCACTTAACCTAACAATAAAATAGGAGATCAAACCAGATTACCCTTACGCCGTTCGCTGCATGTATCTGCGCAAAAAAGAAAAAACTTGTCGCCGTGAAAAATTTCGCCGTAGAAGTCCTGCCCGTGGGGCCCGCTCACATCAGCCGCTGCTCCCACGCCGAAGATTTCTCGGGACTCTAGGCCGCCAACCGCTCCGCACAAGCGCCAAGTCAAGATCGTGGGGCCCGCCTGACGTGGAAGCAGAGTCAAAAGCTGCCGGCTACAGGAGCACACCGCCGTGTACAGTGCCGTGGGGGCCCGCACACGTGACGAGAAGGAAACGCCAACGACGGTCGCTGCAAAGCTATAAAACTGAGTTTCCACCATGGAAAACTTTCGCCGTGATCCCCGTAGGTGCTCGTGCGTGATCCCCGTAAGCCACGCCGAGCCCTGCCGCCAAACGCGAATAGGAAAGAAAACGCCAAAAAAGTTTTCCGCCGGAAAAGATTCCCAGAGATGAACAAATCTCGATGTAATTTGTAGATCGAAGTATTTTCGGTGGAAAACGAAACTGGACTACAAATTGATCAGGAAAGAAAAATAGTCGTGTATCCCCAAAGGAATAGGGGCCTATTTATAGGCAAATCCTAATACATGAAAAGACTACTTTACCCTCGGGTGAAATAAACTGACTCTAAAATAAATTCCGAAAATTACTAAAATATTCTTAGAAAAATTAACTGACTCGAATAAAAATATTCTAAACATAAAAACTAAATATTAATATCCTAAAAACGAATTAAACATAGATCGTCAGTTTTACGCAGAAACTGACAAAGCGTCCACCGTCTTCGCACCGGGTACCCAGATTGGGCCGACCCGACCCCGCAGCTTCCTCAGCCCGGCAATCGCTCGCCGCCCGTGTACCTGAGTCAAACCCAGTCAACAAACCGGTGGATCCTCTGCCGCTCCTAGCCATGTACCCGGATTGGGCCAGCCCGACTCCGCGGCTCCTCTGCCCGGCCGTTACTCACTGCCCGTGTACCTGAGTCACATGCGCCTCAGACTCGGCAGGTCTTCATCTCTACCTTCCTTTGACTTCCGTTGACAATCACTCATCACATCTGGAATATCAAAACCATATTCTTCAACATGGTTTCTCATATGTGTTAGTCATTGTCGATGATTTCTCTCTCGACTCTTGGGTTTTCTTTCTAGCTAGAAAGGATGAAGTGTTTTCACACTTTCGGAGCTTGGCTTTGAGACTTTTTATTGAACTCCCTGGTGCATTGAAATTCATTCGAAGTGATAATGACACTGAGTTCAAGAACAGTCTCTTTGTTGACTTTTGCATGGAGCATGACATAGAACATCAATTCTCTGCTCTAAGGGTTCGTCAACAGAACGATGTTGTTGAGAGAAAGAACCACACTTTGGTTAAGATGGCTAGGACGATGCTCGACGAGCACATGACTCCTAGAAAATTCTGGGTTGAGGCCATGAACACTATTTGTTACATTTCAAACCAAATTTTCTTGCGCTCAATTTTGAATTTGACTTCTTTTGAGCTGCGTTTTGGGAGACAACCCAAAGTCACTCATCTGCGGGTATTTGTCTGACGATGCTTTATCCTAAAACGTGGACATTTGGACAAATTTGAGTCGTGTTCTTCTGATGGGATCTTCTTGGGTTACACTACTCACGGTCATTCTTATCATGTTTTTAATTTGGAAACTAACACTGTCATCGAGTCATGTGATGTGACTTTTGATGAATCAACCCCTGTGTTAGCTCTTCTTTTGAACAGGCCAATGAACACGATATGGAGTAGACCATCTTTGAAGACGAAGATCCAGAGATTTCGAGGATGAACTCCTACTACCCTCGACATCGACCCCCAAAGCCGACCCTGCTTCGATCACTTTGGCAAGAGGCCCCAAAGCTACAACCTCGACATCAGTCATCTTTGACCATTCACCAGCACAAGTTGAGGGGGAGACTGCATCCTGCCACGAGGCTCCTCATCACATTCAAAGGATGCATCCTCCCGAGTAGATCATTGGTGAGCTTGATCAAAGGGTAGCACGTTCTCACGCTCATTTCATTGATTCTGCATTTGTTGCCTCTTTTGAGCCCTTAGATGTGAGTCATGCACTTTCTGATTCTAGTTGGATCAATGCCATGCATGAAGAACTTGAAAATTTTGAGAGAAACCAAGTCTGGTCACTTGTAGATCCTCCACCTAATGTTCATTTTATTGGAACTAAATGGATTTTCAAAAAAACAAGGGGAGGATGGGTCTGTAGTTAGAAACAAAGCTAGACTTGTGGCTTAGGGTTATTCAAAGTTAGAAGGGATTGATTTTACTAAAACTTTTGCACCTGTTGCTCGTCTTGAAGCCATTAAAATTCTTCTTGCATTTGCGGCATCCCGTGGTTTGAAACTTTTTCAACTGGATGTCAAAAGTGCTTTTTTTAATGGTTTCATAAGTGAAGAGGTTTTTGTAAAACAACCCCCCGGATTTGAAAACCCCAAATATCCTCGTAAAGTCCTTAAACTTCATAAGGCTCTTTATGGACTCAAGCAGGCACTACAACAATCCAGACAACTTCTGTCGGCCAAAGCCGACAAAAGTTAGCCCTTTCCCGACGGAAGAAGCTAACTTCCGTCAGCAAAAGGCTAACTTCCGTCGGCATTTTGCCAACGGAAGCGAGTAGACGGAAGTTAGCTAACTTCCGTCGGCGGCCGACAAAAGTTAGCTAACTTCCGTCGGCTTCACGTGGCCGACGGAAGTTAGCGCCGAACTCTGCCACGTCAGCAGAGGGGCGCTAACTTCCGTCGGCTAGCCTGGCCGACGGAAGTTAGGGGCCTAACTTCCGTCGGCCAGGCTAGCCGACGGAAGTTAGCCTTTCTGCCCACGTGCCCAAAAGCAGCTAACTTCCGTCGGCTATGGTCAAAGCCGATGGAAGTTTTCTGGTATTTTTTTTGTTTTTTCCTGGTTCCCCTACTCACACTCACATCCAACCACAATTTCAATCACATTCACATATAACATCCAAAATCACATTCAAACTTCACATATAACATCCAAAATCAATCTCACATCCAAACTCACATCCAAACTTCACACATCACATCCAAAATCACATAATATAACTGAATTCACATCCAAAGTCACAGTACACATATGAATTAAAATATAACATCCAAATTCACATACAAAGTCACATAACGCAGCGAGAGCCATATACAAAGTCACATTTGTCCATATACTCACTGATCGCCCACATTTGGGTCGTGGGCGCCGCCGCCTCCCGCTTCATCCACATTTTACCCCGAGGCTCCATCCTAACCAGGCGTACGGAAACTCTGAAGAAATAGACAAAATTAGAGAACGAACTCAAGTACCCTTCTAAACGCTAACTTAAGTATCTGAAGTAACGATATGTCAGGAGGTACCTCAGGTGATGTAGGAGGTAGTGGTGGTGGCGGGGGAGGTAGTGGTTGGAACAAGGACATGTCAAATCCACCATGCTGCTGGGCTAGTTGCTACATATGTTGTAATGTAATCAGTTAGTTTTAAACCTATTTCTGAATACTTTTTAACTGCAACACTGTAAACTAAACTTACTTGGATCATCGTCTGCTGTTGTGCTAAGCAGGCGGTATAGTACTCTTGTTGTTGCCTACTGTGTATAGGAAAAGATAGGTCCTAAACCCACCCAAGAGTTACCGACAAAACGTGGTATTTATGACGAGCCATGAGTCCGAACGAAATTTCAGCAGCATAACCCCGCTGTTCTCCACTTGCACGCCTGATAGTGGTGCAATGGAGAACAACAAGGTTATGTTACTGAAATCCCATTCGGACTCATGACTCATCATGAAGACCACGCTCTGTCGCCCACTCCGAGGTTGTCCAAAAAGAGACAATTCCGGACCTACACATCTCACACGCATGACACGTGTGAGACATGTTGGTCCGAAATGGGTGATGCATAGGTTTCGTTACACTATCTACGTTGTTGTTGTTGGGGGAAAATATCTCATCTTCGGGGTTATTGCCGAAGCAGCATAAAGACAGTCAACCAGTTCGAAGATTCTCCGAAGATCATCTTCGAAGATGCCCAGAACCCCGTTCGAAGCACGAAGACAGGCATTGGTTCGAAGTATGTCTTCGAACTAAAGCCCTTTAGGATCTTTTCTGCCAGCTAAGATGGAAGACTTATCTTCTTTTCTATTAGATTAGTCTTTTACCATTTTAACCCTATTAAGGAAACCAAATAGTTTCCTTAATGTCGGTTGTAATAGAGGGGTAAATAGGTCTTTTCCTTAGTGTTTGGGCCTATAAATACCCCCCATTTTACCCTGTAATAGGGACCGAATACAAGTGATTCAATACACACTTTCGAACTATTCTAAGCTATTATCCTTTCGGAGGCTTAGAACAGTTTGCTTCACAAACACTTCGTTTGTTAGTTTCTTTTCTACAGAAACCTGTTAGCGTAATCTTTTACGCCAACAGTTGGCGCCGTCCGTGGGGAACCTAGTCCGAAAAACTTCGTTCTCTACCAACTTCTTACATCATGCCTCCTAAGCGGAGCGCACCTCGCAATCCCACTCGGAGGTCCTCTCGGATCTCCGGAGAGATACCCTTCGATACAGTCGAAGTCGGAGGATCTTCGACTATCCCTCCACCTCAAACTCCGCAAGGGGCTTCTATCCCTCGAGGATACGAAGCCTCTCCGCCAACCCCTTCCATACTCCGACCGCCCGGAGTCCCTCCTCCACCCTCCATTCCGATTCGAACTGATCATACCAGTTCTCAAGACCCGAAAGGTCCTTCCGGAGGAGATGAAGATAGCCTTGGAGATATGGCCACTCAAATGGCCAACCTTCAAGCTGAGGTAGCAAGATGGCGACAAGAAGTTGCGGACAGGCTTCGCTCTCAAGCCATCCCAACTATCTCCGAAGTGCCCGAAGACGACGATCTTGGTTATCCCGAAGCCCCAGAGAACGCCTCCTACGACAATGAATCTCCGTTGCATCCTGAGCTGCAGAAAGTTCGCTTTGATCCAAAGTTTAAAACTTCGAAGCTCTGCAAGTATGCCGGAGATGAAGATCCCGGAGAGTTCGCGCGTTCTTATGCCCTAGCGATTGAGGCTAGCGGCGGAGTCAGAGACACTATGGCGAAGTGCTTCCCGTTAGCTCTTCAAGGAGTGGCGTTGAGATGGTTCTGGTCTTTAAAGCCAGGATCAATCAATTCGTGGTCACAGTTGAAGAGGAAGTTTATAAGTAACTTTCAGGGCACCTTCGTGCCTCCTATGTCAACAGGAAGCCTTTTCCAAGTGAAACAGCTCCCCGGAGAAACATTGAGGCAGTACTTCAAGCGCTTCGCTCATACGAAGTCGCAAATTCGGGGGCTGTCCACATCCTCAGTGGTTGATGCGGCTCGGGAAGGCGTCAGTCATCAAGGCCTTCTGGATAAACTGCATCAGAAGAGCATCTCCACAGTGTCACAGCTGATGTCATATTTCGAGGAGTATGCGAGGTCAGAAGAGGGTTGGCTTCGGAGGACTGCTGCTACTTCGACAGTATTGCAAGAAGTTAAAGCAGAGGTGAAGACTTCGGCACAGCCGCAGGAACCAGTCTTCGAAGTGCAACATGATCGAAGAAGAGGGCAAAAGCACCCTCGCTCTGAAGTCTTGAATATTGCACCCCCACAAAAGTTTATACAGAGAGCTCCACAGTCTGCGGGGAACAAGTCCAGCGGCTGGAGGCCGCCAGGAAAAACGGCTGGCAAGGGCCAGACCCTTTTTTGCTGTATTCATGGAGAGAATCGAAGCCATGCAACTGACACTTGCAAGGCTATCCTTACCCTAAGGGGAGAATACTTGGAAAGAACTTCGGGTCGAGGCAGTACCGACCGAAGTCCAGCAGCAGCGCGCCCAGACCTGGTCCAGGCTGTGGCGCGGATAGAAAACTTTGATGCTGCAAGGCACCCTCCGGTGGCCAATGTTATGCCACCTCCGAAGCAAGAGGAAGGGCAAGATAGAGGAAAGAGAGTAGTTCTCCCTATCTCCGAAGGAGGTACCCTCGGAAGCATGTCCAAGAGACAGCGAAGAGAGTACGTTCGGGAAGTAGGTCATATTGGGACTTCGTCATCTGCAGCTGCAATGCCGGAGTGGTCTCATGTTCCGATATCTTTCTCTGCGGAGGATGCAGTTGGTATTAAGTTCCCGCATGCAGATCCATTGGTTATCACTGCTGATATTGTAGGGACTGAAGTCCGAAGGGTGCTAATTGACGGAGGTAGTTCGGCAGATATCATTTTTGTGCAAGCCTTCGATCAGTTATGCATTTCCAGGAAGCATCTCCTCCCAGCGGCTCGTCCTCTGCAAGGCTTTGCAGGACCTCCGCTTGATGCACTCAGCCAGATAGGCTTGGAAGTAACCTTCGGAGAAGGTTTATTAGCTCGAACTGAAGAAGTTATCTTTGATGTGATAGATGCCCCGTATGCTTATAATGTCATCTTCGGACGGGGCATGTTGAATCAGTTCGGAGCTGTGGCGCATCACAACTACTTGTGCATGAAGATGCCCACACAAGCAGGAGTCCTAACAATCTTCGGAGATCAAGCCATGGCTCGGAGGGCAGAATATGGTCACGGTCCTCCTCTTGATCCGAGGCAAGTAAATAGTGTCCAAGATAATGAAGAAATTTTTTCAGCCTCCTCCGAAGCTTCGAAGAAGTCGTTTCCGAGACCAAGTCCCGAAGGAGAGATTGCAACGAAGATCATTGTTAAAGATGGTAAAGAATACACTTTTCAATTTGGTAAAGATTTACCTCCTAAAGTTGCAACCTCCTTGGAAAAAGTCGTGGAAGAAAATTTGGATGTCTTCGCTTGGTCTGACGAAGATATCACCGGAGTCGATCGGGATATTATTGAGCACAGTTTACTTGTAAACCCGAAGGCCCGGCCTGTTCGACAAGGACTCCGGAAGATGTCCGCAGAGAGAGCTGTTCTAGCTAAGGACGAAGTTGAAAAATTGTTGAAGGCTGGGATTATCAGAGAAGTGGCCCACACAGAATGGTTAGCCAACCCAGTCTTCGTCAGGAAGAAGTCTTCCGGGAAGTGGCGCATGTGCATTGATTTCACATCTCTGAATAAAGCGTGCCCACGTGACCCCTACCCCATGCCCCGAATTGATCAACTAGTTGACTCCACTGCAGGTTCGGAGTTACTAAGCTTCCTTGACGCGTATTCTGGTTATCATCAAATATGGTTGAAAAGCGAGGATGAAATCAAGATGAGCTTTGTAACTCCTTCGGGAGTCTTCTGCTATGTAAGAATGCCCTTCGGCCTAAGAAATGCCGGGGCTACTTTTTCAAGATTAGTTGCTAAGGCTCTAGGTCATCAACTAGGTCGCAATGTGGAGGCCTATATGGATGATATTGTAATAAAGAGTGCTTTAAAGCACCAACATAGCCTAGACTTAGCAGAAACATTCAATAGCCTTCGGGCATGTGGGATCCGTCTTAACCCCGAAAAATGTATATTCGGAGCTAAGGCTGGAAAGTTGTTAGGGTACTTAGTTTCAAGCAGGGGAATTGAAGCTAGCCCTACTCAAATAACTGCGCTGCAGAAGATGGCTCCTCCGGAGAATTTAAAGCAAGTGCAAAAGCTGACTGGACGTCTGGCCGCACTTAGCAGGTTTTTATCAAGGTCTGCGGAGAGGAGCTTGCCAATATTTAAATCTTTGAAAGGGTCCGAAGATTTTGCATGGACACCGGAGTGTCAGAAAAGCTTCGAAGATATTAAAGATTATCTCAGCAATCTTGCTACACTTACGGTGCCTATTGCGGACGAAACCCTACTCCTGTATCTTGCAGCTACAGGTTCAGCTGTCAGCGCAGTCCTTGTCAGAGAAGTGGATTTCAATGGGAAGTTGGTCCAAAATCCTGTCTATTTTGTATCCGAAGCATTATCAGGAGCGAAGACAAGATACTCCGAACTTGAGAAGTTCGTTTATGCTCTGATAATGGCTTCGAGGAAGCTAAGACATTATTTTTTGGCTCACAATGTAATTGTACCAACTTCGTATCCCTTAGGAGATATGCTCCGAAGCAAAGATTCCACTGGAAGGATTGGAAAGTGGGCAGTAGAGCTAGCACCCTTCGGCATATCTTTCTTGGCAAGGACAGCTATCAAATCCCAAGTCCTAGCAGACTTCGTAGCAGAGTGGACTCCACCTGCGAATTTGACTCCGGAGAAATCAAGTGACGGAGTTTGGACTGTTTACTCCGATGGGGCTTTCCAAGCATCCGGAGCAGGCATTGGGGTAGTGTTGATTTCACCGTCAGGGCAAAGAGCAATGTACTCCGCAAGACTCAACTTTAAGTCTACCAATAATATAGCGGAGTACGAAGGGATTTTATTGGGACTCCGGAAAGCACGTGCTCTAGGGGCTACAAGAATAATTATAAAAACAGATTCTCAGATAGTAGCAGGGCACGTAGACAAAAGTTTTCAAGTTCGGCATCCACAGCTTGCAAAATACTTAGAAGAAATCCGCAAAATCAAAGCACACTTCAAGGGTATTTCCATTCGGAGTATACCAAGAGCTGAAAACGTGCAAGCGGACATTTTAGCGAAGGCTGCAGCCGGAGCTGTGGATGTGCCTGAAGAAGCTTTCTATGAGGAGCTCAATATACCTTCGGTGCCACAAATTACCTCTGCAGAGATTCTTTGCATTCCTAGTGCCGATTGGAAAGATTCGATCATAGAACTCTTGCAAGGAGGAACAAATTTGCCCGAAGAGCCCCAGTTGTCAAGATTAAAGCTCAGAGCAAGAAACTATCAGATAATCAACGGTATATTATACAAGGCCGGAGTATGTTCCCCTCTACTCCGATGTATATCTCAAGCCGAAGGCCAAGAAATTCTTCGAGAAATTCACGAAGGCCTTTGTGGAAGCCATTTAGCCCCTAGAGCTCTGGCAGGAAAAACAATTCGCCAGGGGCTTTATTGGCCCACAATAACAGCTGATGCGGAGAGCTTGGTCCGCACTTGTCAAGGATGCCAATGGATGGGTCGACGGAGTCATCGCCCACCAACAGCTCTTCAAGTCATTGCTCCGGTATGGCCTATGGCCAGATGGGGTATGGATCTAATTGGTCCCTTTCCGTTAGCAAAGGGAAGTCTGAAGTTCGCAGTGGTAGCTATTGAATATTTTTCTAAGTGGGTAGAAGCAGAGCCCTTAACAGCTATCACTTCGAACAATGTACATAAATTCTTCTGGAAGAACATTATTTGCCGGTTCGGAGTGCCTAGATATCTCACAGTTGATAATGGAACACAGTTCGACGCAGAACCCTTCAGGAAGTTTTGCGAAGACCTAGGCATTCAACTATGTTTTGCTGCAGTGAGACATCCTCAGTCGAATGGAGCCATAGAGCGAGCCAATGGAAATATTTTATCAGGGCTAAATCGAAGAATAGTAGGATTATCAAAGGGACTGTGGACCGAAGAGCTTCCGAAGATTCTGTGGTCCATTCGGACTACGCAAACAAGGTCCACAGGTTTTACTCCGTTCAGACTACTATTCGGAGATGAAGCTATGACTCCAACAGAGATCAAAGGGGGATCATTTCGCAGCACCGAACCGGACATTGAAGAAGAAAGACAAGCTTCATTAGATTTGTTAGAAGAAACAAGACTTCGGGCTGTAGCTAATTTATCAAAGTATCATCAGCAGACGAAGACTTGGTATGACCCGAAGGTTAAACTCAGCGAGTTAAGGCCGGGTCATCTTGTTCTACGAAGCATTATAGCACCAGGGAAGTTAGGCAATAAATGGGAAGGTCCATATCTAATTGTCCGCTCAGGGCGCCCTGGTTCATTTAAATTAGCTAATTTAGAAGGTGAAGAGTTAGCACATACTTGGCATGCGGAGCACCTAAAGCGATACTTCGCATAAGGGCTCCTTGTAATTTGCTTGTAATCACCTCTAAATTAATAAATCATACACCCTGATAGTTGCCTTCCCCTCATAGACTTCCAGCTTCCCGAGTGGACGCACTGGAACCGCGGGGTCGACCGAGAGGGAAGTGTCATTAAGCTGGGCTGTATTTCCGGACTTCGAACCCATAAAGTCGAAGCCTCCGGTGTGGTGGCTGACATAATCCGGAGCCCAGGCCACGGCTTGTAGGCATCCGTAAAAGAGCCCAAAACCACATTCTACGGAGTCCAAGCCATTGGCTGGTAGACTTCCGTAAAAAGAGCCGAAGGTGGCCAAAATCTACGGAGTCCAAGCTGCAGCTTGCAGACTTCCGTAAAAAAGAGCCAAAGGTGGCCAAATTCTGCGAAGTCCAAGCCATTGGCTGGTAGACTTCTGCAAAAGTAGCCGAAGGTGGCTACAATTATACGGAGTCCAAGCCATTGGCTGGTAGACATCCGTAAAAAGAGTCCAAAGAGACCATTGCAAACTCCGAACCATTGGTTCGTCAGAGATCGCAAAGACAAGCCGAAGGTGGCTAAGGCAAGACAGCATTTAAGCCATGAGCTCTGAATGTCTGTTAACATAAGTCCAAAGTGACAAATTCTTTAAGACACTAAAGTGTCCTAAAAGTTATCTCAATTGATTTCTTTCGTAAAACAAAGGTACTAAGTTACCACTCTTCTGACTGCAAAAAGTCGAAGACTTTTCATCAAAAGATCTTTAAATGACAGAGGGGCTCCGAACCCCCAAAAAATTGTACTCCGAAGTTTTTTCTTTGCGCATAACCATCTTTGAATACATTTCGAAGTTGCTTATACCCAAAGAGGGGCTAGTAAATATGGAGACAATTTTAAATCGGCATTCATTATTGAAATAAATGTATTTACAGTTTACACTATGAAAAATTGGTATCTATACCAAGAAGGAATCGGAGACCTCTTCGGTCCCGAGAGCTAGGGGTGGAACGACTAGTTCCAACATCGGAAGTTCTAAGAACTTTACGTTTAACTCTCTTCCTCCCCTTCGAAGCTCTAAAATCCTTCTGCTCTTGTTGAAGCTCGGCCCAAGTTCGAAGCCGCTCGGGGCTTCTTTCCCAGCTTCTAAGATCTTCAGATCTTTTATTTTGGGCTTCACCTTCGTCTTCAGACCAATTAGTGTCTTCAGAAGACGAGGTGTTTGCGTCAACCTCTTTATCTTCCTCTTTAATATAAGACAATACGTCTTTGATTACTTCGGGCGCAATTATGCCGGAGTCATCTCGAGGAATAAGAAATCGAGGACGCTTATAACTCTTTAGAAGTTCGAAGGTGTTCCACAATGAGCGAAGTTCGCTGTTAAGCTCTAACACTTCGATATCTTCCATAAGAGGCAAAGCCTAAAAATATGACAAACAAGACTTTCATTGATAAATGTTTACAAGCATGAGCTTTACATAATCAAAAAATCCTAAATAATTCCTAAACCTGCGGGTTCGGAGGAGGCTGACTGCTCGAAGCTTGGCTCCGAACTTGCTTCTGGCGTTGGCCTTCATCAATCCAAGCCTTGATCGTAGAACGACCTTCGGCTCTCCATGAAGTTTGAAAGGCTCGCCAGGCGGTAGTCACGCCTTCGGAAGGATTCAAAAGTCTCGCGTCGTCGAAGGTAATGGAGCCCTCTGCGCTCGGAGTGATTGTTCGGCCCAAATCCTCGTAGTAACGAAGTAATCCGAGGGCAGACACTTGTCCGGAGAGTTCTCCATAACGTATGCCTGCAGTCTTCATTTGCTTCGCTGCTCCTTGGATCCTCTTTAACCGGCGCAGCAGAGTCACATTGTCATCCGAAGGTAGTGATCCAGTAGTACCAAAGTACTCCAAGACACCTAGCATCTGCTCGATGACCTCCGAAGCCACCTTCTCAGACTTAAGCTTTTCCTCAATAAGTGCATCCTTGGCCGAAGTCGTTTCTGCTAGAACTCCGGAAATTCTAGCATTCTCCGTAGTCAAAGTATTCTTTTGAGTCAGGAGTTGGCCAGCCTCTTCTTGGAGTCTCACAAGTTCGGACCCCTTAGCAGCATCCTCCTTCCGCAGTTTTTCAACCTCTGCTCGAAGCACAATTCTTTCTGCTTCGAGCTCTTTCTTCGCAGCCTCTAAGCTTTGCCTAGCCTTTCGCTCTGCTAATATTATATTATCCATCTGAGCTACTCGACCTTCGGAGAAGTTAAAATTAATTTGAAGAGCTTCGTTCTCTTCTCGAAGTTGAGCAATTTCATTTTCGCCCGATAAAGCTGCAGCGCGGGCCAAGACTGCTTGCTAAGAAAAAAGAAAAACTGGAATAAGAAATTATTCATATATAATTCGCTATTTGGTTTGAAGATGCTTTGTACCTGATAAGCTGCTCTTTCTATAGCAATGTTAAGCTCCGAACTTCTCGCCCTGCTCAAGAGGCCTACCAGTTCTGTTTCCCCGACTTTGCGACTGGCTTGACCCAAAGGTTTAACCAGAGTCCGAAGTCCGGTTCTCTCCTCCAAAAAAGGAGTTAAGAGAGGAAGCATTACCGAAGCCTTCTGATCAGCTCTGCTAGGCGAAGGTCCGGAGAGTTCTTCTGAGGCCCTTGGAACTTCTGAAGATGGCCCCCCCTCAGTTGATTCACTTTCATCTGTTGACTCAGACGAAGTCGATCCTTGAGTAGGGAGAGGCTCTATGTGTCTTTTACCTCTTCCAGGCCCCTGTTGAGTAACCTCCGGGTGTGGCTCCGAAGTTGTCGAAGGCCTTTGAATTGTATCTTCGTGATGCACTTCTACAGCAGGAGGCTCTACAAAAACAAAAATATTATACATTGTATAATTTTGCAGAAATTGATAAGAATTATGCGAAATTTACCTTCGACATTCTCCGGAAGATCGAGCACTGGACTGATCGGAGGATCAAAAGTTAAGTCCTCATCTGAATCCGCAGTTAAATTTTCCACTATCGGAGCATCTTCATGAGCAGTCCTTTCCTCCACAACCGAAGTTGCAGGAACTTCGACTTCATCTTCACCCATAGGGGCTTCGATTTGCTCCTCTTGGGTATCCGGAGCTCTTACTTCTCCGATGTTGGCCTGGAGCTCCGGTATACCTGCAGTATCTTCAGTGTGAATATTTCGTTGAGCTGCATCTTCGTCAATCAATTTCACTAATAATATACCTTCATCTTCTTTAGAACCAGAGATTGAGGTTCTTGAGCTTGAAGGCGCAGGATCCGAAGGTGCGAGATTTTTTGGCTTCCGAGCCACCTTCTTCACCGGAGTCCTTGCGGAGCTAGAAGCTCCGGCTTCAGCCACTCTTTTCTTGGGTCCTTTCTCCAGAGGCACCCAGTCCATCAGAGGGTGCGGAGTTAACTCCAACATTCCCCATACTCTGTTAAACCGCTCCCAACTCCCGACCAATTTAATTCGCCATTCTTTTTCCGTCGGAGTTGGGGCACCCAGAATCTTCTCCGAAGCCCTTACGATTTGCTCTGAAGTAATAGGGGCTGAAGAAGCTAAAAATAATTCAAGTTAGTCTTTCTTCGAAGTAAATATGTACAATGCATGTTGGTTTCGAAGTTACCTGCAGGGCTCGAAGTAAAATTGATCTTGCGAAGACCACCTTCTGAGTCATCCTCGAAGACGATAGGCCAGTTGGCCATCAGCGGAGGAATTTGGAGGCCGAGGAATTCTTCGGCCAAGTCTCGCATGCTTAACCTTCGGCTAATTTTTTGAAGCAAGTTAAGGCGAGCTTCGAGCTGGCCTTCGTCCGGTTGCACTAAGGCTTCCTTCCGGAATTGGATTTCTTTGAGGGGCCCAGCTAGAGGACTGCTCGCTCCGACTTCGGCATAGAACCACCTCAAGACCCAATCAGTATACCATCTTGCATTGATGGCCTTAGCAGGGAATTGCAGGGCATATTCATCACGAAGCCTAAAATTAATGCTTCCGAAGGCAACCACTACTTTCTCACCTCCGGAGCCTACGAAGGTCTTCGGCTGGCAAGTTGCTCTATGAAGTGCAGCGAAGATTTCTGCCCTCCCCTCGCAACCTTCGGCTCTCAACGCCCATTCGAAGATAGCTAACCTAGCTACTGCATTCGGAGATAGCTGCGGGAAGGTTACGTGGAACAGATCAAGTACCTCTGCCAGGAAGTCCACTGCAGGGAGGCCCAAGCCTGCTTCGAAAAAGGCTTCGAATACTACAACCTCTCCGGGTCTTGGTGATGGAATCGATTCTTTGCCCGGCTTCCGAATCATAACTCCATTACTAATCTTTCCCCCTGCTGTGATTGCCAAAGACTCTCTCTTGCAGGTAGAAGGTCCCAACTCAAAAGACTGATCCAAATATTTGGTCGATGGTGGGCACAGACCTTAGTCATCGGCGATTTGGGGATTTCTCCCCCCTGCCGCCATGGATGTTGCCGCCTGCATCGAGGGTGCCGCCGCCAATGCTGCCGCTGCTGCCGCTGCGGCCGCCTGTTGCCGAGCCAAGGCCGAAGGAGGCGCAGATCCCTTGGTCTTCACCATCACGATCGCTGGATTGTTCTGAAGAACTCAAAGGCTAGGGCTCAAGAACTCAAGGGGCTCAAAAAAGCTTTTGACTGTGAGAAAGCGGTGAAAAGGTAATCGGGTAAGTTTTAGGCCCTCTATTTATAGCCCAAATGTTCCGCTTGTTACCGTTTTGGCTCTGCCTTTTCGCATTCTCGCCCGTTATTTTCCTCCGAAAATAACGCATTGTATAACTTCCGTTAGAAGAAACAGGCTAACGGCTATTTCTTCTAAGTCTGGAAAGTCTTTAGTCTTTTTAAAGATACTTCTAAGTTACTTCGAATGTAACCTCTTCGAATACCAATTCGAAGCATATATCTCCACATAATTCGGATATGATATAAATCTGTTAACCCCTACGCATGATTACTTTTCTTGCGTATACTGCTCTCCTAAACGTTACAGGTCAACGGAGAAGCGTATTCGAGGGGCTACTGTTGGGGGAAAATATCTCATCTTCGGGGTTATTGCCGAAGCAGCATAAAGACAGTCAACCAGTTCGAAGATTCTCTGAAGATCATCTTCGAAGATGCCCAGAACCCCGTTCGAAGCACGAAGACAGGCATTGGTTCGAAGTATGTCTTCGAACTAAAGCCCTTTAGGATCTTTTCTGCCAGCTAAGATGGAAGACTTATCTTCTTTTCTATTAGATTAGTCTTTTACCATTTTAACCCTATTAAGGAAACCAAATAGTTTCCTTAATGTCGGTTGTAATAGAGGGGTAAATAGGTCTTTTCCTTAGTGTTTGGGCCTATAAATACCCCCCATTTTACCCTGTAATAGGGACCGAATACAAGTGATTCAATACACACTTTCGAACTATTCTAAGCTATTATCCTTTCGGAGGCTTAGAACAGTTTGCTTCACAAACACTTCGTTTGTTAGTTTCTTTTCTACAGAAACCTGTTAGCGTAATCTTTTACGCCAACAGTTGTCAAATAAAAAATTACATACGAAAAGAAATATATATAATAAAGTATATATAGATATAATACTAATCACCGAATGAAATCATGCATAATTTATACATAATATCACAACATATATTGCATATGAAAAAAGAATATCGCATATAAAGCAAGATTCATACTATCATTCCACATTTCCTCCCTATACACGTCTATTAGAGTGTATCTGCTCATGCATACCAATGACAAAATTCATAAAATTCATGTATGATCATGACGGTCTAGAATATCAAATAATCAAAGCCACTTAATTTGAGTGTTTTAAATCCTTTTGTAGAATGCATGTACAAGTGTTTTTTCTTAACAATAATAGTACAAATTAAAAAAGATACTAGTGGACTATAAAGCTATCTATATGTCTACATAATTTAATATTGGAATAATCCATATCAATCATTTAATTCATCAATTGACAAAATTTAATCCATATCTATCTATACGTCTCTACCAATTAAATTTACCAATGAAACAATTCACAAATAAAAAGCGAAAAAATTTGTAAAGCGGTAAAAAAATACTTTGTTGATTTGCGGCGATAGATGTCGGCGGGTGGCGTAGGCCGGCGGACGGCGACGGCTGGCGGATCGGGGACGGCGGTCGGCGGTGACAGCCGAGAGTGGGCGGTGGCCGGAAGGGGGCGGCAACGACCGGGAGGGGGCGCGGCGGCGTTTGGCGTGGGCCGGCGGCCGATGGGGCGCTGGCCGGGAGGGGGTGCGGCGACGGGCAGCACGGTGCGGCGGCCGGCGGGGCACTGGCCGGGAGGGGGCGGTGGCCGAGGCGGTGGCCAGCGATGGTAGGATGCGGCGCGGGAGGTGTATGGGCGCGCGTACAGGGAGTTAGGTCTCCCTGTACGCGCGTGCGGTTGGGGAATAAATCCCCTAACTTTTGTCGGCTTTAATACTGGCCGACGGAAGTTAGGGGGATCTGAACGGCCATAGAAAAATGTCGACTAACTTCCGTCGGCCACTGTGAAAAGCCGACGGAAGTTAAGTAAACTTCTGTTGGTTCCTTGAGGCCGACAGAAGTTATTTAACTTCCTTCGGTTTTTGGAAAAATCGACGGAAGTTATTTTAGCCGATGAAAATTTCCTGTTTTCTTGTAGTGAGGCCCCTCGGGCATGGTATGATAGACTTAAGTCTTTTCTGCTTGAGCGAGGGTATTTGATGGGTTTGGTAGATAAAACCATTTTTACTCTCAAGCATGGCAAAGATTTCCTCCTAGTTCAGATTTACGTTGACGATATCATCTTTGGTGGCTCTTCTCATGCTTTAGTTGCCAAGTTTGCAGATGCCATGAGCTACGAGTTTGAGATATCCATGATGGGCAAACTCACATTCTTCCTTGGTCTACAAATCAAGCAAAGCAAACAAGGTACCTTCGTCCACCAGACGAAGTACACTAAGGACCTGCTCAAGAAGTTCGACATGGCTGATGTGAAGCCCCTCACCACTGCAATGACTACATCTGTAGCATTGGACCCTGATGAGAATTGAGAAGCTGTAGATCAAAAGGAGTTCCAAAGCATGATTGTCTCCCTCCTCTACTTGACTGCTACGAGGCCAGACATACACTTCATCGTATGTCTGTGCACCCGTTTTCAGGATTCGCCACGTGCTTCGCACCGCCAAGCGGTAAAGCGCATTCCCAGGTATCTCAAGCATACCCTAGAGTTTGGTATTTGGTATTCTACATCTTCCTCTTTGTGTCTTCGTGGTTATTTAGATGCAGATTTTGCTGGGTGTAGAATTGATAGGAAGAGTACCTCTGGTACTTGTCATTTTCTGGGTACTTCTCTTGTTTGCTGGTCTTCCTGCAAATAGTCTAGCGTTGTGCAATCTATGGCTGAGGCCGAATATATTACTGCAGCTAGCTATTGCTCACAGATTTTGTGGATGGTTTCCTCTTTTTGGGATTTTGGGTTAGATTATAAGGGTGTTCCACTGTTTTGTGATAACACTAACACTATTTGCAATGCAAACAACCCGGTTCAGCATTCCAGAACAAAACACATTATGTGAGATATCATTTTCTCAGAGATCACAATGAGAAGGGTGATATTGAACTTCAGTATGTTGATACCCAGAACCATCTTGCCGACATTTTCACCAAACCCCTTGATGCGTCGCGTTTTGCTTATTTACGAGGAGAACTTGGTATTTGTCATCCCTATGATATTTTGTGAGGGGGAGCATGTTTTATGTGTGTTGCATTGGCTTCCTTATGATGATTTGTTGAGGTATTTTGTTTCTTTTATATGCCTTCGCATGACTGTCATTATCATGATGTCTCAGCTCTGTTTAATATATCTAACTTCAAACTGAGCATGATTTTAAAATTCAAAACTTGATCACTCAGTCTTGTGTTTAGCATGTGTAGTACAAAATTGCTTCAGCTATCTTTTATCTCCCTGGTAGCTCAAATCCTTTACTATTGATGCAAACTTGATCCTTGAGAATAATATTGCTACTCATGGAATCATACAACAAATGTTACACGAAAAAAATCAAATATCCATGTTTTATGTGCTAAAAATGAAAAGATCCAAGCGGATTTTCTTGTCGCACTTCTTTATTCTAGACTGCTTACCATTGCACTTTGGTATGAACTGGGATAACTTAGTGTATACCAAAATCACTTCCTTAAGCTTCTAATGGTCTTTCTTGACCTAGGCTTGGCTTGGTTGGAAAGCATAATGTAGACGAGCAAATAACCCCTGGCAATATAATAGAATTGCAAAGTCTGAATCACTTGCTAATCAAGTTTGCTAAATGCACCATGACTATTGGACTTGCTTTCCTGGGTAGAAATTGTTTAGCTTTTGCAGTTCTCGTTCTCACGTGTCTAGATGACTAGTCGAAGTGGTGATGTTTTTATTTTCAATAATTTTAAAATCTCATGCATCAAACATTGAACTTGGAATATATTACCTTGAGGTGAGCATATGAACCTGACACTATGATTTGGCATATTTTTGCACCATATGTTTTCACACTTTTCATCATCTCGAAGCCTTGCACCATTTTCTGCTCCTTGATTCTTACATTGCCAAAGGGGGAGAAAAATATCTGATTTTCCTATCTAAGGGGAAGACAAGAGTGATGAAACTCAAAGGGGGAGAACAATTTTTGCTGCCAAAAGGAGGAATTATTGCCAAATGGCCTTTAATGACTCAAGTTGATAGAAATGAATTTATCAAGTGACATGTTTTGGCTCTTTTCTGAGTTTTTATGGTCACTTGTGTGAAGAAAAGCTTCAATTTTTCTTGAACTTGAATTTGGTTGTAAATGCGCTCATCAAGGGGGAGATTGAGAAACCAAGTGGAAATATGCCTTGGTTTCAAGTCTATGATTAGTGATTGACAAGTTTCCTTATGGGCGAAGGGTCCCTCCGAAGGGGTTCAAATGTGTTTTTCGAAGGGTGCGGAGTGTGTCTGTCGGAGGGGTCCGGCAGAGCACGATGACTTGGTGGTACCGAAGGGTTCGGTACTTTGGGCGGTACACCAGAGTGTGTATCGAAGGTTGTTAATCGGAGAGGTATCTGGGGTAATAGAAACACTAGTCTATTTGTCGGTGGTGCACAGGTGACTTCTGAGGTGACGAACGGCTTGCAGCAAGTGAACCTATATCAAGAGGAAGGCTTGATGCCAAGCGAGCAGGGAGCTTGGTCACGAAGGCTGTGTGGGGTTGAGGTCGGTCATCGGGTCAAGGTGTGCCAAGAAAAGGTAGAAAGTGTTGAGGGTTGCTCCGGCTGAACGTACCTCGAGGCAAAGTCCTCGGAGGCGAGGCACTTCGAAGGGTGCTCCGGATGGAGGCACTCGAAGGGACACCTGATGAAAGTCTCGGAAGTCAAGGTGAATCGAAGGCATGGTCTGGATAAGGGTCTTCGTAGAGTGTACTCGGGGCTGAGACATTGCGAAGGGGTGCTTATGGATATGCTTCACGCGGAGGCCTTGGAAGGAGGGACTTCGGAAGGTGGCAAAGGTACTCCGAAGGTGGGGCTTCGGAGTGTGGCTAACTTGAGGTACTTCGGCCATGCATGGCTTCGGTACACGAACTAACGGAATTCGAGCTAGGAGTAGCTGTGAAGTCGTGGTGGTCCACTTCAGAGGTGATGGTGCAAAGCCTCAAGAGCTTTGATGGCTTCGACTCAAAACCGTCACTGTATTGAAAGCTGACTTCGGTGAAGCAAAGGCCTACAGGTTCAAGCTTGTCACCGAAGCTACTGCACACCTCGTGTACGAAGGGGGCTTCAGAAGACTCTAAAATGTGTAAAGGCTGATCGTGTCTGCTCTGCAAAAGTTGATGTTGTCTCCTCTATGAAGCTGACAGAAGAAGCCTCCATAAAAGTAGACTACCATCTGTACCCCTTGTCTTGCTGAGACAAAACAATGTAAACCCTAGGGGTAAAGTAGTCTATTCATAGGGCTGAATAGTGCCTATAAATAGTGAAGGCTGGCTAGGTCTAGGTAACACTTTGAGCAGCCATTTTTAGAACTCCAGAGCTTGCCGCCACCCATGTACTCAGTCCCGTGAGTCTTTTGTGTTCCCTATTCATGCAATAAATTTTTCATTCTGTTCTTCATCTGTTGCTTGAACTTGTATCTCTGTCTTGCACAACATGTGTTGTTTATCTATGATATACTTCATTCTGTTCTGGCCTGAGTTTGTGCACTGTTTCTTTTCTAGAGAAGGGTTTTAGTGTTCTGTGCGTGCGAAGTGTGTGCGTTTCAGTGTGTGTTCGCTCTATGTAAATTGAGGCAACCCCTATCTGATTAACTAGCGAAGCATTGAGTCATGTTGTACTCGAGGCCTGTTTTCTTTCCTAAGTGAAGTCAGTTCTGTCTGTTTTTAGGCCTTCGGTATACGAAGCCTAGTACTAGTTGTTAGTGCAGAGTATCAGATCGAAGTCTTCAGAGGAAAACCCACTCCTGCAAAGTGTGTAGTGTGAAGCCTGCTCAAAGGTACCTTGTGTGCGGAGCCTGCACTATCATTGTAGAGTTGTGTTTTTAGGTTTGTGGGTGTGAGCGAAGTCTTCTTGACTTCGAACTTTTACTCTTTGCGAAGCCTGAGTTCTGAGCTATAAAATACCTCTGAATTAGACCTCCGAAGGGTGTGTTCGAAGCTTGTTCCACAGGAGACTGAATTAAAATAGAAGGCTAGTTTTAGCAAGAAATTTTAAAAGCTCCCATTCACCCCCCTCTGGTCGCCCTTTTCGGTCCAACACAAACATAAGCTGGATGTTTTGTATCCTAAAATCCACATGGCTGATACATGTAAACTTCTTCTTCTAATAAGCCATGTAAGAAATCATTCTGAACATCAAGTTTCCACAAAGTCCACCCTTGAGATACAACAATAGAGAGAATGATTCTGATTGTTGCTGCCTTAACAACTGGATTGAAAGTATCTTCATAATCTATACCATATCTCTGTTTAAAACCCTTTGCAACAAGTCTGGCTTTATATCTGTTAAGGCTACCATCTTGTTTTCTTTTAATCTTATAGACCCATTTACACCCTATAACATTTCTACCATCTTTTGGAGGAACTAAATGTCATGTCTTATTTTGCATTAAGGCAAAATATTCAGCATCCATAGCAGTTTTCTAATTTTTATCATGTAAAGCATCCTCAAGATTTCTAGGTTCACCAGTTGTAGTAAGAAAACCATATTTTATAGTACCATCAGTGTATTTTTTTCTTTTCTAATACCTCTTTGAAGTCTTGTTACAAGACGATGTGGTTCTTCTGATTGCATTCCCCCTGATACAGATGTTCCTGCGTCTTCTGTCAAAGGTTCACTATTGCTTTCTGAGAGGTGTTCTGCTATTGGACTGGAGCTGTCGATTGTTGGGACATCGACAACAGTTTCTAGGCTATCGTCGGTCATTGAGAGACCAACAGACTCCATGCTGTAGTCAACCAATGGGAGGTCGACAGAGGTATTTCTTCCTAAAAATGCTTCACTTTCATCTGCGATCTGCTGTTTGCAAGATTATGATCAATATCTTCTAATACATTGTTAGTCACACGATCAAAAGATTGTATACCCCGAGAGTCAAAGGTAGTTTGCTGATGAGCTATAGGAGCTTGGGTATTTTTGGAGAAGGGAAACACATTTTCATCAAATACCACATCACGAGAAATATAGACACGACTCGTAGAGGTGTCAAGACATTTGAATCCTTTATGAAGAGTACTGTATCCAAGAAAGGTGCTTTGCCTAGACCAAAACTCCATCTTATGGGTGTTATAGGGACGAAGATTAGGCCCGCAGGCACACCCAAAAACTCTAAAATTTTTGTAGTCTGGTTCCTAACCAAAAAGATACTCAAGAGGAGTTTTATACTGAAAGAGTTTTGTGGGTGTACGATTGATTAAATAGACTGCAGATGTAAACGCTTCGTCCTAGAATTTGATTGGCATGGAGGCGTGAGCAAGGAGTGAGAGACCAACTTCAACTATATGACGATGTTTACGTTCTGCAGATCCATTTTGTTGATAACTGTGAGGAGCACATGGTGAGATGGTGAGTGATGCCAACATTATGAAAGAAGGTGTGAAGTTTTTGATATTCACCTCCCCAATCAGTTTGAACTGTTATAATTTTGCGATCAAATCTTCGTTCAACTAGCTTCTGAAATTCTAAGAATTTTTGGAAGACCTTAGATTTAAAATTGAGAAGATAGATCCAAGTGAATCTACTATAAGCATCAACAAAACTAACATAGTATTTCTTTTTGCCAATAGAGACAGGACCTGGACCCCATACATCAGAATAAATGAGTTCAAGAGGATGATTAAACTCACTAGTAGATCTAGCAAAAGGAAGTTGATTACTCTTTGCTTTGTTACAAGCATCACACACACCTATTTTATTGGACTCACTTGAGCAAGGTAAACCATACTTATTGACAACTTTTTCTACCAAAGCAAAGGAAGGATGACCTAAACGATTGTGCCATTGCTCAACAGATGGCTTTCTGATGACATTGACTTCTTTGACTTGATCAATTCCGGAGGGCAGAGGATAAAGACCACCATGACAATGACCTTTAAGAAGAATCGCCTTCATGGCCTGATCTTTAACAAAGTAGTGCTTAGGATATAGCTCAAGACAAGAAGAATTATCAGATATGAAACGATGAGCAGAAACAAGGTTTTTGTTGTCTTGAGGGACACACAAAATATTATTTAAATGAAGATTGCAATGAGGAGTATTAACAATTGATTGACCAATGTGACTAATTTTCATACCTTCTCCATTTGCTGTGTGAACTTGATCATTCCCCTTGTACTTGTCATGAATAGTTAATTTCTCTAATTCACCAGTAACATGAACAGTGGCTCCAGTATTCATGTACCAATTTGAATTAACTCCATAGGATGTAACAGCAACTCCTGCATATTTATCATCAGGAATAAAATTAGCATCATATCTATGCAACCATTCGATTACCGTATGCCCTCTTTTGTGACAAAGTTGATACTTTGGTCTGTTATCCATGCTTGAACTACTTTGGTTATGCGTCGGCCTCTGTCCACTCTATCCAAGCCATCCTCCAGGGCTGGTTCTACCTCTCCCGCGCTGAGTTCCATGACCACGTTGATTGCTACGCTGGTTGTTGAAGCCACATCGTGGAGAATAATTTCTTCCACGACCTCTAGTTGCCATATTTGCTAAGACTCGTGCCTCTGTTTGCCTCAATGCCCACCGGTTTTCAAAGTGTAGCAGCTAGGAAAAAGATTCACCAACCGATATTGGTTCAACCCTTGAGACTAGAGATGAAACTATTGGATCATAGTCCTCATCTAGTCCAATCAGAATGTATGAAACAAGATGTTCCTCATCAAGCGGTTTGCCTAATGACGCCATTTCATCTACAAGAGCACGCATCTTTCCAACATATTCTGTAATACTGAGATCACCCTTCTTCATGGTAGCTAGAGCAATTCTTGTGTTTATTGATCTAGCTTTTGTAACCGAAAAGAACATACCTTCAATTACCTTCCATGCAGATGCGGCACTTCTGCACGCCACAACTTGCATGAGAACGTCTCTACTCATGGTATATATCATGTAGCCAAGGATCTGTTGATCAACAACTATCCATTCTTCATATTCTGGGTTTGTAACCTTCACATCCTTGCCTTCATTCTGCACGACAACATATTCTTCTGGTGCTGCCATTGTGCTAAGGAGATGGCCTTCTAATTTGGCCCCTCTAATCACCGCAAGAACTTGGGCTTTCCAAATAACATGGTTCCCTTTGTTCAATTTCTCTGAGACAGATATGCCGGCAAAAAGGATTGCCAGCGGGAGTTTTCGGTAGGCTGGTCATGCCAAAGAATCAAGGCTCTGGTAACATTTGAAATTTTGAGGAAGCGGTACCTTCGTATGGTCCGCGTTTATTGCTTTATAGTGCCAACAGCCGACACCATGGCATTTACAGGGAAGTAACACATGCAACAAAACTCCTGGGCGAAGCTAGCACTTAGCGCGTGAATCCCCAACTGCATGCAATAACCAAGCGTTCACATGTGATAGAATTCCACGGGATAAGAAACCTACCTGAAACAATCTAACATCCATATCTAAATAACATCCCTGGAGTTACGTATGCATGCGATACAATCAATACAAGGAAAGTAACAATAATCGACTAAATACTTTAACAGCTAGGCTGCTGTAGAAATTAAACCAAACAACCAGCAAAAATCAAAACCAACGGTAGAATCACTACCGGAAAACGCACGTTCGCCGAGTGTACAACTCTTTGCCGAGTGCATTCCATCGGGCACTCGGCAAAGACACGTTCGCCGAGTGCCCTATGGAATGCACTCGGCAAAGGCAGGGTTTGCCGAGTGCCACTCCTTAGGCACTCGGCAAACATCCTGAATAAACCCCGCCAAGTTTTTTTGCTGACGCCGTGACGGCGCCAGGGGTGAAATTTTGGGTTTGCCGAGTGCCACTAACGGACACTCGGCAAACCCTAGCCTTTGCCGAGTGCCACAAGAAAAACACTCGGCAAAGATGACCCAATATTTCATGTGAAAACACATTTTGAGTCCATATCACATTTTAAAAATGTTTTGAACCTGAATTTTTTTTACAGTCATAATTCAACATCTTTTAATCCTTGGTAAATTTTCATACTTTTATGAGTGGGTTTGGTATTTTTAATAAAATATTTGTATTTCTAGGATTTACTTCCAAGTGGGTCAAATTTGAAATGCATGTACATGAAATAATGACTCAAAAATTATGGAAAAATCATATTTGTGTTCATGATTACATTTGTAATCTTTTACAACTAAATATAACTAAATATTTAAAATCTAATTTATGACACTCGACCGGCAATATGCAGGTTAATGGTTTTTTAATTATAGAAAATGTAATTGATGTCTAAAAATATGACACTTGACATGGTGTCATTATATCATACATATATGATATGGTAAAAATTGGGTTAATTTTTTCTGTGCCATTACAATTTTTACGGTTTGCCAATATGCCATTGGTGTGTCACTGATATATGGGGACCGCCACAGTCACTGACAGTGGCATATAAGCAATTTTTAAAAATTATAATGGCATGTGAGTAATTTTCCCTAAAAAATTCATAATGTTTCGACAAAGTTTTCAAGTATGACCTTTCGAAATTGGACAACCTTCGAGAAGGTTTAGGAGTTTAGGGATGAAATGAGTTAGGTTTAGAAGCAAATCGATATTCAAATATTTGTTTGAACTTAAAACTTTTTGTACTACTAAAACTCAATTTATCTTATACCATGTCAAAAATTGGCATTTTTTAGAGTTAGTTTGCTATTTTTGGTTAAAAAAGTTGTTTATAAGATTTTAAGTAAAAGATCCCAAATTTAAACTCTCTGTGCCTTATATTTGATTATTTGAACCTAGAAATTTTCTAGGATGAAATATTAGTGTATATTATATAATTACAAATTATGGGATTTTTTACTGTCTTTATTCTATTTTAGTTTTTTTAAAAAACAGTATAAAAAATCTTTGCCGAGTGCAAATGGGAATGGCACTCGGCAAAGACAAAAAAATCACTTTTGCCGAGTGCCATATCTAAATGCACTCGGCAAAGTGTGATGATCCCATTATTTCATGTGAAAACATATTTTCACTCTATATCACATTTAAAACATGTTTTGAACTTGAATTTTTTTTACAGTCATAATTAAATATCTGTTAATCCATGGAAAATTTTCATACTTTTATGAGTGGGATTGCTATTTTTAATAAATTAATCCTATTTCTAGGATTTACTTCCAAGTGGGTCAAATTACAACTGCATGTACATGAAATAATGACTCAAAAATTGTAGAAAAATCATATTTATGTTCATGATTCTATTTTTAATCTTTTACAACTAAATATATCTAAATAATGAAAATATAATTTACGACGCTCGGGCGGCAACATGGAGCTTAATGTTTTTTTAATTCTATAAAATTAAATTGATGCCTAAAAAATATGAAAGTTGACATGGTGTCATTGTATCATACATATATACTGTGATAAAAATTTCATAATGTTTCGACAAAGTTTTCATGTACGACGTTTGCAAACTAGAGAATCGAGGAGAAGGTAAATGTGTTTATGGATGGAATGAGCTAGGTTTAGAAGCAAATCGATATTCAAATCTTTGTTTTCCGTTAAAACTTTTTATACTAATAAATCCCAATGTATCTTATATCATGTCCAAATTTGTGATTTTTTAGTACTAGCTTGGTATTTTTAGTTAATTGAACTTCCTTATAGAATTTAATTAAAAGATCACAAATTTGAACTACAAGTGCATTAAATTTGTTTATTTGAACTAAGAAATTTTTTAGGAGTAAAAATAACTATGTATTACATAATGCCAAATTATGGGATTTTTTACTGTCTTTTTTCTATTTTATGTTTTTTTTAAAAAAAATAAAAAATCTTTGCCGAGTGCAATTATTCCTGGCACTCGGCAAAGAAAAGTTTTTTTTTAAATAATATTTGCCGAGTGCCTCACTAATGGCACTCGGCAAAGTTTTTTTTTAAAAAAAAACTTGTTTGCCGAGTGCCTCCCAATTTGGCACTCGGCAAACCTCAATACCTGCTAAAACAGGCCCGCCCGCAGATTGGGCGCAGCGCCCAGATCTGCTCCCCCGCGCGCAGCTGCCCCCCGCTGCCGCCACCTGGTGCCCCGCTCCCCCGCCGCCGCGCGCCTAGTCCCCCGCTCCCCCGCTGCTACGCGCCTGCTCCCCCGCGCCCCTGTTCCTCCACCGCCGGCAGCCCCTACGCCCCCGCCGCCGGCCGCCCAGCCCCCCATCGCCACTCCCCCGCGCCTCGCCGCCGGCCACACCGGCGCCCCCGCCACCGACCGCCCCCCTCAGCCCCCGTCGCCGGCCTCCCCCCACCACGCCGCCGGCAAGCCGCCCCCCCCCCCCCCCCCGCCGGCCGGCGCCACCTCTCCTTACCCGGCGCCTCCACCTCCCCCGGCCTCGTCCTCCCCCGGCGCCCCCGGCACCACCGGCCCCTCCTCCTCCGGCCACCGGCCCCCTCACTCCGGCCACTGGTCCCGCCGTCTCCTCCGCCCCCAACAACCCCTAGCTCCGGTATTTTTGACACCTAAAATTTAGGGTTTTAAATTTTTGTTTGAAATTAGTTTAAATTTTGTGGTGATGCTATAGTACGTCAAATGTTAGTTTATTCATTTGTTGAAATTTCATATATATATATATATATGTGTGCCTATATATATACATGTTAGTTTATACATGTTAGTTGAAATTAATGATATATTTAATGTAATGTTTAATCACATATGTAATCACATGTTTAATGCCATGAATATACCATGTTGTTCTAATATACATGTTTTAGAAATTTTAATATAATCGTTGTAATAGTTTTTATGTTTTAATTATTATGTTGATTAATATCTTTTGTATGTGGATCCCGGCCATCGTGCCGTGATATATATATATATATATGTGGATGTCGGCCATCGCGTCGTGATATGTGTATGTGGGTGACGACCATTATGTCGTCCTATTTTAATTTTTCTTGTTATTGTCGCGTAACCTAGGCGTCTCCCGTTCGGAAGAGTTACGGTTTGGAATATGCATGTCTTTGCATATTTGTGGCCGTAACTGTTTCGAATTGTCCACGTTTGGACAGCCGGAAGATGCGTAGATTGAGCTCGTTTTCATGCCCCGTTCCGATTCGACTCATGGTTTCGGCAGCACCTCCTCGTTGTTCTCCGAACGCACATCCTCTTGGCATGTTGCCCAGACGTGCGTTTGGAGAGCAGCGGGGAGGTGCTGCCGAAATTTTGGGTTGGATCGGAACGGAGTGTGAAAACGAGCTCAATCTACGCATTTTCTGGTGGGATTAGGACCTATCTTACCTATCTAACCCCTAAACACGAGTGTTGTTTCCTAGTTAAGTTCAAGATGGATCAACGTGAGTGGATGTACACGGGTCGCCCTAGTCACACCGAGGTGACCATGGATTGGATCAAGAACACTGAAGTATTCTTAGAGACGGCGTTTGGTAGACGGAATGTACATGACAAGACCTAGTGTCCATGTAGTCGGTGTGAGAATAAGCGTCGATAAACAAAGGATGCTATGGGTAAACACCTATGCAAATATGGGTTCATGCCAAATTATACCCGATGGACGTATCATGGTGAGTCCCAACGTCCTAGAGAGGAGGTGTTGCGACATCGCATGGATGATGATGAGGGAGGGGTTGGATTTATGCTAGATGACTTTGAAGATGCGCACTTCGACGAAGCACGTGAAGAGGAAGTGCCGGAGCCAACGGCAAAAGCGTTTTATGACATGTTGTCCGCGTCAAAGCAACCTCTTCACGGTCACACTAAGGTTTCTCAACTGGATGCCATCGCACGGCTATTGGCCATCAAGTCGCAGTTTAGCTTGAGTCGAGAATGCTTCGATGTTATGCTGACGGTTGTTGGTAGCCTTCTTCCAGAAGGTCACAATCTTCCGAAGAGCATGTACGAGTCTAAGAAAGTCCTTCGTGCACTTAAGATGCCTTATGAGCAAATACATGCTTGTCCCAACGGATGCATTTTATTCAGAAAACAATACGCAGATGCAACCTGCTGCGTGAAATGCAAATCCTCTAGGTATCTTGAGGTAGACTCCGATGATGGTGCGAAGAAATAACTCTCAATTCCTGTGAAGATCCTTCGGTACCTTCCCTTTGTACCGATTATGACCCAATCGCACATGACATCGATGGCGAGGTGGTCATGAGGGCTGGAGGAGGCAAGAGACATGTGCGATATTTGATGGGCGACGGCGCCATTGATACCCGTAGTACCCCCTCTCTATCTGAGGTGAGAGCTCGGAGCTCGACCTCCGGTCCGGGTATACGTCCTCGCCGAGACACATCTATGGGTCTGATTGCTGATCTACAGGTTAGTTCATTTTCATCAATCATCGAACACTTCACATTGTTTGTTTGAGAACATTAACTCTGAATTAATGTTTTGTAGGCCCAACTAAATGAAGAAAGATCACAAAGGACCGAGTGGCAGACCCAGATGGAGGCTCGGCTGCAGGCTCAGATGCAAGCTCAGATGCAAGCCGAGATGCAGACCCAGATGCAGCAGTGGTTTGCGCAGATGGGTGGATCTTTCTCAGGTCATATGGGTCTGCCTGGACTTCCTCCTCAACCTCAACAATCTCCACGGACTCCACAGAGCGGCAATGTGAGTTTCTAATATTGTTATTGTCGGTTTTGTTATATACAATTGTTCTAACTATTTTTCTTTTTTTTTCAGTTTCATCCATCGACAGCAGGATCAAACACGCAGCCATCTCCACACACTGGTCATAGCGGTAATGATAATTTGTGAGGCGTGGTGTGAGTTGCCGTGATGAAATTGTTAATTAACTTGAACTTGTCACCGTTAACGCGAACTTGAACTTGTGTATCAATTTGAACTTGTATTTGTAACGTGAACGTGAATTTGTGATGTGATCGTGAAATTTGTGATGTAAATGTGATTTTTGTGATGTCTATGTGATTTCTGTGAATATCTGTGATTCAATGTGAATTTTGGGGCAAATTTTGTGAATAAATGTGAATTTGTGATGAATTTTGTGATTGAATGTGTTTTTTGGATGAAATATGCAGGAAATAAATGAAAAAAAATTTTAAAAATTTTTTGTCGAGTGTTACACTCGGCAATGCCACCTGCAGTGCACAGAAACGTGCCACGTGGCACGTTTCTGTGCACTCTGGGGAAGCTTTGTCGAGTGCCTCCACGTGGCACTCGGCGAAGGGGGTATGCCGAGAGCCACGGGGGCACTCGGCAAAGCCTTCCAGTGCCACGTGCCCCCCTCCCCCCGAGCCCCCTTTGCCGAGTGCCCCACGTGGCACTCGGCACACCTCCTTCGCTGAGTGCCACGTGGGGCACTCGGCGAAGCCCCACGCACCACGTGCCCCCCCGAGCCCCCTTCGCCGAGTGCCCCCCGTGGCACTCGGCACACCCCCTTCGCCGAGTGCCACGTGGGGCACTCGACGAAGCCCGTTAACGGCCACCCCGACCGTCAACCGTGGACTTCGCCGAGTGCTATACGTGGCACTCGGCGAAGTCTATATTGCACTCGACAAAGACTTCGTCGAGTGCCCGATAAATTGCACTTGGCGAATCCTCACGTCGCCGACACATCTATCGCCGAGAGGGCTTCGCCGAGTGTGGCACTCAGCGAAGCCTTTGCCGAGTGGAAAAGAGGCTTCGCCGAGTGCCCTAGGCACTCGGCAAACGTGGACAGTCCCGTAGTGAATCAAGGCAATCCAAGAGAAGTGATTGATCAGAACAAGAGAACCACAAAAAATTAAGTGATCTTTAGAATAAAGTTTTTTAAATAAACTTTGTACAATTTAGTATAATTTCTACGAAAATCGTGTAAAACTCATACATTTCAAAGGAATCCTAACTCAAGAAAAAAGAACTCAGTACCAGTGACCAAACAAATGAGGCAGCGCATCAGGGGGAAAAAAGTGGCGAGCGACCAGGTCGAAGAAAATCGATGTGGCAACATAGACAAAAGCGACTGGCTAGCCGGCGAGAAAGCACGGTGAAGATTTCTCAAAATTAGGATACATGGCGGCGGCGCAGAACAACAAAAGCAGCAGCCATGGAATACAAAATTTTGGATTGATTTTCAATGGGTTCAAAAAATGTGTTAACCCTAACCCTAACCTCCTATTTCTTTTATAGTCAAGAGAGACTAAAGAAAAAACTATAATACTCTTAGGGTTCTAAATACATGATTCAAAGCCCAAAGGGCAAAATAATAAAAGTCTATTTTCTAGATATTTATTCGATGCTTAGATTTTGTGACTTCCACGACTTCGCATCGTGTTCGTTGATCTTCAGATGAGTGGTCGACGATTTTGAGCTTAAACCACCAAAGTGTTTGCCGTCTTTGCACCGTGTACCCGGATTGGACCACCACGACCTCGCAACTCCTTCAGCCCAGCAATCACCCGTCTGTGTACATGAGTCACATGACTAATGCCACGACAACTCGCTTGCCGTCCTTACGTCGTGTACTCAGATTGGACCACCACGATTCTATTGATCCTTCATCCTAGCGAACGCCCACCCATCTACCTGAGTCATACCGGCCAACGCCAAGACAAGACCTCTTCCTTCGAAGTGCCTTCCTTTGAAGGGCTTCCTCCATCCTCTCTTTTGTTGACAATCACTCATTATCTAGGAGCCATGTGGCCCATAGTCTCCACCATGTCTCCTCACAAATCAATGGTTAAATATTTGTTTGAACTTATTTTTTACAATTAAAATACAACATTTCTTATTCCATATATAAATTTAGTATTTTTCTTGGTTAGTTTGCTCTTTTTAATTTATTAATTATGTTTCTAGGATTTAAATTAAAATATGTGAAATTTAAACTGCAAGTGCCCGAAATAATACACAAAAAATTATAGAAAAATCATATTAATATTTTTTAATCTATTTAGTTCCTATCAACTAAATTGAAACAAATTTTGAAAAAACTAGGTTGCGGCACTCGATCGGTAATGTGGATCTTAATGATTTTTTAATTCTTAAAAAACAAATAAAGTCTAAAAACACGAGACTTTTTATGGTGTTATGATATTATATGTAGATGCTATGATAAAAATTTGATATTTTTATAGGTAAGTTTACTACTTTTAATTTATTAAGTTTGTTTCTAGAGTTTAAATTGAAATAGGTAAAATTTTAACTGCAAGCACCTAAAATAATGAACATTTATAGTGAAGAATTCTTATACTAACCGCTAATTTTGTATACTCGGTACTTTGAAATTTTAGAAAATTTGTGAAACGACGAACATTCCAATACAGATTCATTTCATGTTAAACTGATTAAACATCTGAATGCATATTCTTATTCGAATTATCTACTTTATATTTGTTTCCGAAAAGATTTGAATTTGTATTTGTATTCCAAGTAAAATACGGTAAAGAGTGCTATCCGAGTTTATTTTATCCGATCCGATCCGAATTCATTCCTAACTCCGTGCTTCATAGGTTTAAGTTGGATCAGACTCCAATAATACCGTGCATAATTGGACTGTTCATCAACCTGAACAACCCATTGGTCGTCGGACCAACTTATGATCTTGCTGGCGAAGTGGCGATTAACACATCTGCATGTACAGCAGGCAAGGCAGCATTCAGAACTTACCTTGCTTCCGGAGAGTAGCATCCCGTCACGGCGTCATCCATTGCCATTGGCCTGATCCAGCGACCAGCACCGCGTCTGCACCTATACGCTGCTCAGCGGGCGTCTGCCTCTCTGCCGTACGTGCAGTGTGCTTGTGCCGATGTCTGCCACTCCAAACAAATGGTAGAGGACTAGCAGAAGGCAACGCAAATATGCAATCTCATCCAGTCATCCTCAATCAAATCCGGTGGAGCCTAGCCTATCAAAACAGATGAGATAGTCATGTATCTGTTTTGTGAGATGAGATGTCCCAGTTTTTGTTTAGCTAGAGATAGAGTCGATCATATTTTCTGTTTAGTTTGAAAGACAAAGTGGGTCTATATCGTCCTGTCCATTGTTTGAATGGAAGAATGAATGTGAGATATGTACATGTGATTACTCTCCTATCAAGATGGATGAGATTACCTCTTTTCTCATGTCATACCTAAACAAATTAAGCTGTAACAAAATTGAACTTAGACAATAGAGTTTAAATGAATCAAGGAACACAACATCATAACGTAACCATATATGCAAATCAAGTCTTACACACAATTATCCATATGCAAATCCAAGTTTTACACATAATGTGATGTTTAAGCCATACATGCAAATCCAATACTTTGATATATAGTTACTGTCAGGTTCTAGCTTATGTACAAAAGAAGTGACATACTTACATAACCACTTCAAAACCTTCTAGCTTACATATAAAATATTGTCACGTTCTAGCTTGCATACAAGAGAAGTGGCAGGTTTACATAACCACTTGAAAGCCTTTTAGCTTACATATTATTGGTGTAATGAATTATTACATAACAGATTTAAAGTGCCTCAAAGGGCTTAAAAACAAACAAATTTGAATTTGATTCAGGCCTCTGAATGGAGTGTCATCTTACGTCCGGAAGTAAAAATACCAAGTATTTTGTGGTCCTCTTTAGTAATAAAGAGAGATATTTATAGGCATAATTTATAGAGGGTAATATACTGTTATTCCATACTTATAATCTACTATACATATAATACACAGTGTAATACAAGTAGGGGTAACACAATAAAAGACTAAATATAGTGCTATAATGTATACATCCTGTCTAAAGGGACGTATACCCCTCGGTTTTGGGCTTTGGGCTTTGGGCTTTGGGCTCTGAAGCAGTAGGGCCTTCGAGGCGGTATTGCCAAAGGCTTTGCTCCGGAAGGCTTCGGGGGCTCTGTCTTCGAAGGGCTTCGAAGGCTTCAACGGTATAGACTAGAGCCTTAGAACTTTGAAGGGCCATCCATGCTCTTAATTAATTTCTGATGATTTCTTGATGAGTATGGTATAAAGTAATTCCCCCAACAGTAGTCTTTTGCATTTATCTCTTCGTTGGAGGAGGTGGATGCGCTTTGAGTTTCATCCATACTCTGAATTTCAACAACTTGATGTTGAGCTGCAAATCAAAATCTTTCTATGCGGTATTAAAGAGCATTTAATGTGCTTGTAGGCTCGATAGGACGTGCACTTGGGGCACAAATGATGCCAACAACATCCAAATCCTCGAAGCCGAAGTGTCGTGGTACTGTTTTTGCGTAGTTATTTTTACCATGGTCCCACATGTTAGTGATAATGCAGGGTTTCAACGTGGTAAGGAATTTTTATACTGGCGGCGAGCCCGATAGTTTTCACCATCTACATAAGTGTCCTTGTGCCCACAACTCATTTTTATACTTTTAAGTTGTAGCTCTAAGCCTTTAGCTTTCTTTAGTGTTTTTGCCTCCTCAGCCCACACACCTCGATGTTCGAAGCTTTCTTTGATTGAAGCTCTCCTCTAGCCATTCAAGATGATGACTACGACATCATTGAAGCCCAGCCTTTGCACCGCCATAGCATCTTAGTTAGTTAAAGTGTAGGCGACGACCGTAGTAGTGGTAAAGGTTCTGTAACGACCTCAAACGCACAGAGATCAAAGGGATCATAGCCTTCGTCGAAGGTAAAGCTAGAGAAAACATTTGAACTAATGAAGACCTCATCCATGATGAAGGCCTATGAGGACATGGTTTAGCAGCCTTGTGAAGCATGCCGACTAAAGGGTGAAGTAGTTTCAATGCCTCGAGACAACAAGACAGTTGTGTTTGAGGCCTTCTTTGATGTCAGGCTTAGATTCCCTACCTCACGACTATTGAGGAAGGTGCTGCATAGGTTCCACCTCGAGATCCCTAGGCTGTCACCAAACATGGTGGCAAGGTTGGCCATCTTCGAGTGGGCGATGAGATCAGAAGGGTGTGAAGGTTGAGAAGATTTCTTTGTAGCCCTTCACAAGGCCAACTGCCAACTAAAGCAGCAGCCCCAGAGTGACAAGTCCATAAAAATATTGGGCTTTGAGAGCGTCAAGTTCTAGATCCTCTAACTGTAGTGTAGCCTTCGAAACCCGAGTGGACTTCTAGGTTAGGGGCACACCTTTGCCTTTCTTCATAGGTATGCTTCAAAATTGATTGGAAATTGTGCTAGAGAGGCTAGTTTAGAACTAAGATCCGCACAAACGGCGCCAACAATTGGTGTAATGAATTATTACACGATACGTTTGAAGAGTCTCGAAAGGCTTAAAAGCAAACATAGTATTTGAATCTAGTTCGGACCTCTGATTAGAATAACACCTTACGTCCGAAAGTAAGTGTATTGCTGTAATGCCAAGTATTCCATGGTTTCCTTATAGGACCAAAATAGGTGACTAGAGGGAGGTAAATAAGAGCCTCAACAAATTCTTTCGAATAGATGGCTTTTTAACACCCAACGCTCCTCCAAATAAACTAGCAGAAGTAAACAGATTCACAAATCACAAATAAAATTAATACTATCACCCTCCTATCTGATATGATGTGAAATGACAGTCTGAGATATCACAAACACTAAAATAATTCAGCTTTCAAAAGACAACCTGTGTCCTAATTGAAAAGAAACACACAAACTGCTCAAAGGAATTTCATCAAATACTAGAAAAACAAACTCATCAAGAATGACAAATTACAAACATATCAATCAAGCATTTCATTGAGCACATAATAAACACAAAATACTCACAGTCAATTAATCGAACAATTTAAGTGTAGGAGAAAAACATGCTTACCTACTTACTTCGAACAATTTAAGTGTAGGAGAAAAACATGCTTACCTACTTACTTCGAACATGGTGTGGTCGCGTGGATCGAGGAAGACAGACGTAGGCGAAGAAGTGCCATGCACGTGGACCGAGAACTGCTAGGTGGCGTGGATGGAAAAACTGAGACGCTCAACGTGCCGAGAACGCACAGGCATTACACATCCAACACAAACACGAGCACATGCGGTTTGCTATGGCTGCGGAGTGCGTAGGCTTGGGATCTCACCTGGGAACAAATGATGTGGCTGACTGAGGTCCGACGCTAGCTTGAAAGCGAGGTGCGTCGTATAACCACACACATGAATGCTACAACACTTGATTCATGTGCCTACGTGAGTAATGGAGACGCCTGCGATGGCTAGAGCCCTAAGAGCAGCAGCAGCAGAGGACGCTTCCACATGCAAGCCAACAGTGCCAAGGAAAAAGGCAACAGCCCGGCGATGAAGTCGAAAAATCACCGGTGGCGCTAGAGGATACAGCCGGAGGCGGTGCAAACAATCGGAGGAGGAAGAAAACACAAAAAGTGACCCAAACCTTAGAAATGGAAAAGTAATTTTCTGAATGGGTGAGTTGAAACCTAGGAATACATGGCTATTTATAGCCTCTACTCAAAACAAGAAAAGATAGATTAACCCTAGGGTTGTTTTCTCATAGACGTGAAAATACAGACCCAGGTCCAATGGACAAAATAGTAAAATCCTATTTCTAGATAATTGCCCCGATACAAAGCATTCGTAGCAGCTACGACTTCTCATCACAACCTTTAGATCTTGATTCGACGTTTTTGAGCTGAAACCGACAAAGCCTCTCTAGTTCTTGACACGTGTCACCATCTCGTGATCTCGACAACCAGCAAGTCTCCCCTGCTCTCAATCCCCCAAGTCACCTTGTGACTTGTACTGGCATCCCTTTCGCTTGACTTAGTGTTGATGCCAAGATTTGGTAAAGCCCAAGCCTACTAAAAATGCCACACGGTCAATAGAAGTCAAAGAGGATCCGATCAAAGATGGTTAAGGAAGCCCGTCCATGCTGTTAGAAGATGACGGGATGCAGAGGAGCCAATGGAGGTAAAGATAAAAAGAAATCCAGAATCAGTTAGGATAGAGTGCTTGGACGACAAGTATCCAAACTATAAATATGTACCCCTAGTTAGCTTAGAAGCACACATTTCTGTCAAAAAACTACTCGGCGCATCGCCACCCTTGGTTCCCAATGTTTATCCCATCGAGATTCGACACTCGGAGCTAGGCTGCATCGTTTCGATCTCCACCAAAGAGGTGAGTCATGCCACCCCGATGACCTTATCGACTAAGTCAGTATCCTCACGGCTGTATCAGATTGATCTCTTGAGGTGAACGTTGAAACAGTACGGTCACCGGTTCTCGGTGTATCGGCTAGGTCTAAGGCTGCATCAAATTGATCTCTTAGATTGATGTGATCTAGGTGTGGTAGTTTGAGGCTACATCGGTTAAGTCCGACATTTCTTGCTATTGCATCGTTTTCATGATGTATATCGTTCATCTAAATAAAAGCATGCCTGATACTTTGAGATATTATTAAGATCATCGTGATTAGCTACTGTCTTGGTTAGGTCCGATCTAGTTATTGTGATGATTTTCATGATATAGACATGTTATCTGGCACATTTTATTTATTTCTATCGGAGTACAAGCCGACAGGTTATCTTCGATTCAATGCCACATCTTATTTGCTATCAAGAAGCGCTCATCGGCCTATGTGGTAAAACTGCCCATCTTATCGGTCGATGACACGTTCGCCTGATTGCTTCACCTTTGGTCATCGTCCCTATGGCTGATCAACATGATATTCCACAAATATCCCATCCTCATCGCGGTCATCGACCCCATAGATGATATGCTATGCTATTGATCACACTTTCCTATTCCCTTATCAGTTGCAGGTTCAAACTGATTGGACGCCCTGAACCCCTTTTTTTAAGAACGTATGACCTGCACTAGAGTTAAGCAGATCTCTAAGGCCACGCGCGTGTCAAAGTGTGACAAAAAAACACACCAACATGCTTTTTGGCATGCCCGGTGGGACCCTAGACTTCGCCCATTGATTAGACAAGACTCAGAATAGTAACACCATTAGAGTAACGATGGAGGGGTTGGACCAATTCTCAGTAAACAACCCAAGTCCGCTCTATGAAAACGACGTAGATGAAACAGAGGGTAAACTCGGCTAGGGTTTTGCCGCGGCCGACAAACTTCATTAAGTAGACATCGGACTCGGTGATAGGCCGAGGCCAACCTTCGTCAGCGCTCAACTTCCTGATGAGATAAAGAGTGAGCTAATCACATTGCTACGAGAATAATGAGATTGTTTTGCATGGGACTATCATGAGATGCCGGGCTTAAACCGATCAATCGTAGAACATCAGTTGCCGATAAGACTGGGATATCAGCCGTTCAAGTAGTCACCTCAGCGATTTAAGGCGGAAATATACCCAGATATCAAGGCCAAAGTAACAAGGCTATACGACGTGGGGTTCATAAGACCTTGTCGATATGCAGAATAGGTATCGATTATAGTACCAATGTGGAAGAAAAGTGGGAAGCTCAAAATTTGTGTTGATTTCAAAGATCTGAATAAGGCTACCCCAAAAGATGAGTACCCAATGCCAATCACATATTTGTTGGTAGATGTCACATCAAGACATAAGATCATCGACTTCATGGACGGGAATGCAGGCTATAATCAAATTTTCATGGATTACAAAGATATTCATAAAAATGGCTTTTCGGTGCCCAGGAGCCATCGGGTTATATGAGTGGGTAGTAATGACCTTCTGCTTGAAGAACACCAGAGCGACTTACTAGAGAGCCATGAATTATATTTTTCACGACCTAATCAGCACGTTGGTAGAGATATACATTGATGACGTTGTGGTGAAATCAAGTAGCATTTAAGACCATGTGGCTGATCTACGGCAAGTTCTAGATAGGGATCGAAAATATGGATTAAAGATGAATCCTGAAAAATGTTCCTTTGGCGTATCGGCGGGGAAGTTCCTAGGTTTTATTGTGCACGAAAGAGGGATCAAAATTATCCTGCACAGTATCGAGGCCATAACGAACACTCAACCTCCTATTGATAAAACTGAATTACAGTCATTGATCGGTAAGATAAATTTTCTCTGAAGATTCATAGTGAACCTCTCGAAGAAAATAGAGTCGTTCACCCCATTACTAAAGTTGAAGACCGACCAAGAATTCACATGGGGAGACAAGCAAAATAAAGCTTTTGACAAAATCAAAGAATACCTAAATTCACCACTAGTACTGATGCCACCACAGAAAGGGGCTCCATTCAAGATATATTTATTGGCAAAATATGAAGTCATCGGCGCAGTTCTGATTCAGGAAGTCGACAAGAAGGATAGGGTGATTTTCTATCTCAATAGGAGGCTTCTAGACGCTGAGACCCGGTACCCCACGGTGGAGAAGCTCTGTCTATGCTTGTACTTTGCTTGCACTAAGTTGAGGCATTATTTTCTTTCGACGGAGTGCACCAAGTATGTAAGGAAGATGTCATCAAGTATATGCTATCGGCCCAGTGTTGAAGGGATGTATTGGAAAATAGGTCCTCACTCTAATCGAATTTGATCTCAGATATGAATCGACTAAAGCAATAAAAGTTCAAGCGATGGCCGATATCATAGTTCAGCATAGGGACAAGGCAGTAACCCATGTGGAGCCGACACCATGGACGTTATTCTTTGACGGGTCGGTATGCCGGCACGGATGTGGTATCGGTCTGGTGATCGTCTCCCCTCGGGGGCATCATTTGAGTTTTCCTACACCATCAAGCCATTCTCCACCAACAATCAAGCCAAGTATGAAGCAGTGCTAAAAGGTTTGTAGTTATTGGAAGAAGTAGGGGCCGACATAGCGGAAATTCTCGGGGACTCTCTACTGATTATGAGACAATTGTCAGAGGAATATGAATGCAAGGATGATGTACTAAGAGAATACCATGATCGGTGCCAAGCCATAATGACGAGTTTTTGAAGCGTGGTTTTTACTCATATACCAAGAGAGCAGAACTCGGAGGAAAATGATTTGGCCCAAACGGCGTCAGGATACGAGCCGATGGCCAGGTCGATTGAAGTGGAAATGGCCAAAATAGAAGCTGATGATTGGAGGCATGATATCATTAACTATTTGAAGAATCCTTCAATGTCTGTGCTAAGAAACCTCAGGTATCAAGTAACAAAATACGTACATCTCAGCGAAGACTTATATCACTGGACGATCGATGGCGTTCTCCTCAAGTGCATAAGCATCGAAGAAGCTAAAGTGGTGATGTGTGAGGTATACGATGGCATATGCGGGACACACTAGTCGGCCCAGAAGATGAAGTGGTTTCTTCGGAGAGCAGGTTATTTCTGGCCGGCTATGGTAGAGGACTGTATAAGATATTATAATGGGTGTCAGGAGTGTTAGAAATTTGGAGCCATCTAGAGGGCACCCGTATCGGCAATGAACCCAATAATCAAACCCTGGCTCTTTAGGGTATGGCGTATCGATATGATCGGCCAAATCTACTCGGCATCGAGAAAAGGTCATAAATTCATAATAGCATCCACTTATTATTTCACGAAGTGGGTAGAGGTTGTTCCACTCAAGAAAGTAACATCTACCGATGCCATCAAATTTATCAGGGACATATAGTATATTGGTTCGGAATTCCATAGACTATCACCACGGATCAAGGGAAAATCTTCGTATCAGAGGAATTTTAGTAGTTCGCAGCCGGTATAGGGATCAAGCTCTCAAATTCATTACCGTATTACAGACAAGCTAATGGTCAAGCAAAAGCATCCAATAAGAATCTGATCAAGTTAATAAAGCGTAAGATCAATGAACAACCAAAGCGCTGGCATCAGTCCTTATTAGAAGCACTCTGTGCTTATCGGATGGCGCATCACGGATCCACTCAACTACCACCATATCTGTTAGTCTACATCCATGAAGCAGTATTATCGTGGGAGAATAACATTGGCTCAATAAAGATCACGTTACAAGACCAACTCACAACCGATGATTATTATAATCTGATGATGGATGGCCTAGATGATCTAGCATAGATACGATTGAGAGTCATCAAAAAGGTTGAAAAAACAAAGCAAGGAGTGTCAGGTTCTATAATAGGAAAGTGGTCGAAATCATTTGAACAAGGATAGCTCATATGGAAACTTATCCTCCGATTGGGTCTAAAGACAATTGGTTCGGTAAGTGGTCCCCAAATTGGGAGGGACCATTTCGGATACATCAAGTAGTTCCCGGCAAGGCCTATTTACTCGAAGGACTAGACGGAGAAGTATTTGAGAAAGCATTAAACGGGACATATCTAAAGAAGTACTTCCCAAGCGTTTGGATCAACACCTAGGGATCTACTCGCCAAAAAGTCGATACCACTAGTATCGCCTTCAGAATGCCGATGCAAAAGCATCGTATGCCACAGAACATAGTTTGAAGTCAAGACATACGAAATTAACAAGTTACCTCCAACTTCCCAAACTATGAGGCAAAAGTGTTACAAAAAGTTACGAAAGAATGAAAAATTGCCTAGAGGGCTCCCGTCGGCTTCACTTTTTGAATCGGCTTCTTTCCCTAGCAGCCGATCAACGTTCCTCAGCACGATCAGCGATGTAGGCCCACCTTTCACTCACCCACGCTGTAGGAGTGGGGGCACCAGTGCCTAGGTTTGTAGTGGCCGATACCAGCCCATATTGTATCGGCCGGCTATTGAGGCTCACTAGGGGGCATCGCGATCGAAATCCTGTATAAAGAAAGTTCAATTAGATGAAGAAAAAGATGGTAGAAAACGAATGGAAAGGGGGAGTCAGGGTGTTTACCTCGGGCCCTACATCGGCGTCATCTGGGTGAAGCTGCTCTCAGTAAACAAATGAGGAATGGTTGAAGATATGTTGCTTCAACTCGTCCCACCATTGGCGGAAGGCTATGGAAGTCACCCGACAGGTCGTCCAAGAAGTAAGATCTTGAGTGCGAATCCCATCGGTCATATGAGAAAGGCAACCCCACTCCGAGAAGATCATGACTCTCCTGTGGCTCCGAATCTAACCGACGAAGAAGAGATGGGGCGGGAGTTGGCCGAAGCCCAGTTGCCGGGAGAAGACCGATGGATGGTAAAATTCATAGGAGGTCCGATGAGGGCGTTTATCGATAAAGTCGATAGGAATCAAGCAAGGAGAGGTCGCGGCTAAGAATATACAAATTAGGGATTCTCCATCTCGTGACACATCAGGCAAGACTAGCTGATGAGGGTGTTCATACTCCGAGTAATACCCGAAGGGGAACTAGATGTTCCGATCGGATAATCCAAGATAGAAGCTCTTGAAGAAAACGGCCAAGGCCGTGGAAGACAAGGAGAAAGTAGGGACGGATGTTGCCGCTTCACCCAATGAAGAGCAGATACGATAGGTGGGGACGACTGATTCTAGAAAATTGGCCGGAAAATGCGACTGGGCAAGAGGAATCCCTCCAACATCGGCCATATAAATATTAAGCCAAAGTTGGAGGAACCACCAAGGACCTTTAGGTCGGTCGACAACGTTACTAGCTGACAGGTCGACCGATACAAGGTAAAGGAGGCAATAGGTCACTCCAAGGAGATAGCGACTAAGAGGAACCCGCACACGGGCGACAAGCTGTTCGGCTAAGAACCGAAATTGGAAAGTTGGGGCCAGGGCTGGTATGCAAAAAACGAACTCTTCCAACCAGAGGTTCAAAAAAGCAATATGTTCAACGGTATCTATAGGACCGGTCTTCCTGTTGTGCCTCACAATATATCGGCCCCAGCCATCAACCGACGTGACGCCGAGGCGATGAGATGGTTGGAAATGAAAAGAGAAGGGGTTGGCTGATGAATCAATATCAAGACAAGTCAAAAAGAAGATTTTGAGTAAAGTGGGGCTCATCGGCCCGTGACCGAAAATGAAGGCATTCAGGGCGTCAGACTAGAAGTAACATGACGCGGCTAGCATTGTCTCGTTCAGATACGGCTCAGCTAGAGAAAGGCTGATGCAATGACCAATGTCGATGTCATCCTAGAGGGGGTGGTAGGCAGCCGATACTCTAAGATACCAGTCACGATAGCCATGGATAGGAGAAAAAAAGAGTTGGGACCACAACCCTAATCAGAAGGATGCATGGGGGAACATTTGAAAGGGATTCTATGGGTTTTGACGTTTATTAAATCAACAGGGTCTGGATTTCCCAAAGGGCCCAGGAAGAAACCGGAAGGATGAGTGGATATGGGGATTAGAATTTGATCCTGCAGGTTCTACAAGAGGAAGAAAAAAATATGTGATAAGAAGTTGCAAAAGGAAAAGAAAAGATAGCAGGAAATAAGACTTACCTCAGGGATTGCATTGAGAGTAGCCATTCCGGTGTCGCCGAAGTACAAATTTAATGGAACAAGAAAAGGGAGCAAACGATACTCGTGGCAAGCAAGGGGGTGGAAAGCATGAAAGGTAAAATGAAGATAAGCCAAATACTTATAGACTAGGGCAATTCATCGATTGTCGAGATGGTTTAATCCCGAAGGAGTTGAAAGGACCATTCACGGCGTCTGACGAAATAAACTGATACGATGCCATCAAGAGTAAATGCATGAGGCAATGTGAATGGCCGAAGATGAAGAGGCAGAATGATAAGGGGAGTTGTAAAGCCAGAACCCTAGGCAAAGTTATAAAGGTACTAGAAGATGAAGGGTTTCAGTTGGGGATCAAAGTGAAAAGATTGTGTGGATAGACATTTGAGAAGACGTGGCAGCAGGTATGATGACTGTTGTTAATTTCGAAACATCAACAGCCACTTAATGCTCCAAAATTGGGGGGCATGTGTTGACGCCAAGATTTGATTAAGCCTAGGCCCACTAAAGATGCCACACAATCAATAGAAGTCAAAGAGGATCCGATCAAAGATGGTCAAGGAAGCTCGTCCATGCTGTTACAAGATGACCGGATGCTATTGACACCAAAATTTGGTAAAGCCTAAGGCCCATCAAGGAAGGTGCGTGGTCAACAATAGATCAGAGAAGATCTGGTTAAAGAAAGTCAAAGGAATCCGTCCACAACAGCTGTATGATCGGAAGGGGAGCCGATGGAGATAAGAACAGAAGATGGTTATAGATTCATCCAGAATCGGCTGGATAAGTGTAACACCTCGATTTAATAAAACCGAGAATTTATTGAAATTCCATAGAACATCAATAAATACAAGACATTCATCACACGACTGCGTACAATACGCCAATCAATCATGGTTCATAGACCATATTATTACAAAAGAGTTAAATAAAGAGAAACTAATAAAATGAATCCTCTAGATGAACGCCTTCTTCCAGTCTCGTGCCTTGACTGGGCCGCTACTCCAGACCTTCGCCCTCCTCGTAGTAGACTGCCTCTGGTGGTGTAAGTCAATGGGGGTGAGTACAATCGTACTCAGCAAGCCACCGAATGCAATTATAATGCAAGGTAATAACAAGGAAGGTAGTGGCTCACTTTTGCGGAAAAGCATATTTGTAAAGCAATTAATGTAATCCGGTTATTAATGCAGAAAAGTAAACATGAGTTCATGCATCATCTTCTAACTCGAGGGGTACAGTCAGCCCACCCTCGCTCAACAGTCCTTACATGCCATGAATAACACATACATTCACATAACAGTAAACTAACTGCGAGAGGTCACACAACCCGCCCTTGACCGTGGGATCGGCTTTAAGAAAAGATTTATTACTCTGATCAGAGGTGTACTACAGTACCCACAAGGCACTCATTTCCCGCACACCGCAGTGTGTTAAATGACTCCTGTCACGAGAAGCTCGTGCCAAAACCTTTAGCATGGAACGCACCAATTCGATAACACCCTCTTATAGGTTTCGTATGGTTTCCCAGTCACTTCGGGCCATGCCATACCCCCCCTTGAGCCACATCGGTACAAGTCACCCGTAGGTTGCCCCTTATACCCCTCCACTATGGTGTTCCAAGTTGGTACGATCCATACCTCCAGTTAAGACTTACCCACTAGACTTGTGGTTAGTACGGAAGTGCTTTGTAACAGATCCCGCGGACCGGTCCTTATAGTGCCCCGGCTGCGACCAACCAATGCCCTAGCTTGCACCCGACACCCACCATACTTATAACATAGCCAACTCCAACAGAGTCCAGAGATGAGAATAACAGGGAAATACATATAGTAGAATCCATCTATCTACGACTCCTTCTTTTATCCTATAGCACTTGTGTCGGTACATTGGACACTAGCTAATATGATATATTGTAGAGTGACAAGGAGTTTAGGCTCGATAAGCATGGCTTGGGTTTACACACAAGGACGGGGATATAATAAATATAATGTAGGGCTTGATATCAGACTAATGCAATATTTAATTCCTATGAGTTATAGCGGTAATTATGAAAACTGGGCTCAATGATGATCAAAATGGGGGTTGTGACTTGCCTTGATCCGCGAATGGTGAAGGTGGAACCTCGGGGTAAGACTCCGGATCATCGACGGCGACGTAGTCTTCTTGACATGGAAAAGTAAATACGACATTCAATAAACAATCCAAAAATCAACCATACAAGCATACATGTTTTTGTTGGATTAAGTAAGGAGATAGAGTCTTAATTTTTAGGGAATTGTTAATTCAATACTTAGGATTATTTTTTAAAGAGGTTTCTAAATTTTATAAATTGATATAAGTATTTTGTTCAAAGAGGCGTCTATTTTCCCTTTTAGAGATGGAGTAACAAGGTATAAAATAACGTTATTATTTTTATTGTAGTAAAAATAGTGAACTTAAGTTATTAGGTATTCTTAAGTTATTATATAAGTCTTTATGATATGTTTATAAAGTGTTGAATTTTTATTATAAGAATTAATTAATTATCCTAAAAGGCCTTTTGCAATATTATTCAATAGAATAAAATGGGTAAAATGAACATTCTATTTCTATTGCATTAAAAACAGTGAAATGGAGTCATTATGTCTTCTGAAATTAATATATGAATTTTAAGGGTTTTTCTGAATTATTTTAATGAAATATAAATTAAATCCTAAAGGGGACTTTTCTTTATTATTTAATAAGAATATTTTGTTCCAAATAAACATACTGCTTTTAGTGCATAAAAGTGTAGAGAATAAAAAGACAAATTTTCCAGAATTAAAATGGTCAAATTTGGAGTTAATTTGAGCAAGATATGAATTTTTAAAGCTTAAATTGATTTTCTGAATTTTATTTAAACCAGAAACAGTCTCTGGTCCACGGTGAACCGTTGACTGCACGCGTGAGCCGGGCACGTGGCCGCGGTCGGATCCAGATCCAATGGCCATGATTTAATGAAGATCCGAGCGTCCAGATTTGGCAGTACCGGTCAACAGAAGTCAACCGCGAATCTGGGTGCTCGATTCCGTTTATAATCTGTACCGCACGATCCTGATCGGATGGCTATCGCCCCATCCGGCATGGCACGCAGCGAAGGGGTAACTACCCCCTTCTTCTTTGACTCCGGTGGCGCTCCGGCGAGCAATTCCCGGCGACGGCGAGGCCTACGGCCCTAACCAACGGCGAAAACAGAAAGGGGACGGTAGGGGGAACACAAGGGTACCAGAAAATTGGGTCGACGGCGAGAGGACGAGGCCAGCGGCGAGCAGTGGCGGGGAGGGAGCTTCGGGTCCAACGACGGCGGCTGTCTCCGATGGTCTTCTCGGCCAACGAAGGGGAGGCCAGTGACGGGCGATTGACGGCGGTCCCGAAGATGTTGATGGCAAGGGCAGCGGAGGCTGGTGGCGCCGGCGAGAGGCAGCCGGAGCCGAAACAGGGGAAATTTCCAAAAAAATGGTGGCGGCGCTTGGGTAGGCGAGGGCTAAGGCGATTTAGGTGTGGGCGGATTGCGATAGGTACTGGGGTACTTAAAGGGGTCGCCGGCGGCGTGAATGGAAGGCGGAGGGAGGGAAACCCGAGGGGGCTTCCATTTTTGCCAGTGAGCTTTCTAAGTGCTCGGATTGGCTTCCATTTGGGCAAAATTGCGTGGGGATCCAAGGGAAAGTGATTGCGGTTGGATGGGGGGTCAAGATCCCGGCTTGATTCGGCGAATCGCGGTGGCCGGCAGCTATAATCGGAAAGAGGGCGCCGGAATTGGAAGGGGGGATCCCCTTCTATCGGGGAAGAAAGGTATGACAGGTGGGCTCCACCTGTCATAGACCGAGAGCGAGGGGGCAGGCTGGCTAGCGGGCCCGGGCGGTCAGCGGCGGGAGAGGGGGACGCGGGAGGCTGCCAGGTGGGACCAGATGGGCGTGGCGCGTGTGAGGAGCCATGCTGAATAGCGTGGGCCTCATGGCTCCAGAAGTGATGAGTCATTGTCAACGATAGTCAAAGAAGAGAAGAGATCTGCTGTTTCATGGGCCGCGTGTGACTCAGGTACACGGGCAGCGAGCGACTGTCGGGCAGAGGAGGCTGCGAAGTCGGGCTGGCCCAATCCGGGTGCATGGGCCAGAAGCAGTAGAAGACCCACTGGGCTGTTGACCAGGACTGACTCAGGTACACGAGCGGTGAGCGATTGCCGGGCTGAGAGAGCTGCGGAGTCGGGCCGGCCCAATCCGGGTACCTGGCGCAAAGCTGGTGGAGGCTTTGTCAGTTTCGGCGTAAAACTGACAACCGTTGATTCTGTATCCGACTGTCCAGAAGAATAGATTCAGGATATGTCATCTGTTACTCTAGGCCCACAGTCAGTCAGTTGTGTCTGTAAAAATACCTAAGGGCAGTAGAGTCATTTTCTGTATTTTTGAGTCTGTAAAAACCCTAAGGGGCTAGTAGAATATTCCTAGTGTTGGGCTGCCTATAAATAGCACCCCAATCCCTAGGGTTTGGACTACCCTTTGTGCTGAAATCAAATCCACCTTTTTGGGTCACTCCCTTCTCTCTCCTGTGTGCGCCGCCAGGGGCTTCCTCTCCCTGTTCTTGCATTCTTTTGGCTCAAATCTTTTGGATGCATTTAATCTTTGAACTCTGGTGAATTTATTGCTTGCATTTTGTTTGGTTTGGGGAGTTATTGCTCTACCTACGGGCTGCTGAATTTATTCTTGAAGAGAAGCTTCTTCGGCTGGGTGTGTTCTTCACGGTGGTAGTACTAGTTCTTGCTGTTGCAAGTAGTACTGCTTCACTGTAGCTACAGTGTTCGGCTGCAGCTTTTCACCTTCTATCGCCCAGCTTTTTGATCGAAGCTGACAGTCTTTTTTGCCTTTTCCTGGTGTGTCTGGCGAAGCTCGTTTCAGTGCGAAGCCCCTCAACTCCGTGAGGCAGGCTTCGATCGAACGTCTTTAAAAGACTTCGCTCAGACTTCGAACTTCGGTCTTTGTGTCTGAGTTGCTAGCTTCGAAGTTCTTCCTGTATTGGATAGCATCGCTTACTTCGAACTAGCATACTCCGAATCTATCTGTTCGAAGTACACACTTTGTTAGGTTTCGAAGTTGGGTTCGAAGCTTGTCTTTTCTGATAGACTTCGCTTGGATTTCTTTGAAGCGTATCTGCCTTCATTTCTCTTCCCGAAGTTTTCCCTTTTCGAAGGTAGAGTGTAGGCTTCGGACTTGATTTTCTGTCACGTGACAGACTTCGCTCCTACGTTCGAAGGTTGTCTGTTTGTGTGTTCGAAGCTTTGTGTTCGAAGTTTCGTGTTCGAAGGTTTTGCTTCGAGACCTTCGGTTCGAAGTACGTTCGAAGTCTTGTCTTCGAAGTGCATACTTCGAAGCAGGCTCCGGCACTGTTTTACTTCGCTCCGAAGCTCGTGACTCGAAGTTGTGTTCGAAGTCTTGTCTTCGAAGTGCTTACTTCGAACCAAGCTCCGGCACTGTTTTTTACTTTGCTTCGAAGTACACTTCGCTTCTTACCGCTTCGAACTAGGCTAGACAGTGACACCTTCGGCACTTCGGACAGACTCCGTCATCAACCTCCAAAGCAGACCTCGACGTGCGAAGGGGGCTTCGCCAAGTTCCGAACAGGAGACAACTTTGGACAGTAACTTCTCATCTCACTTTATACATACTTAGATCATTTCATTGAGAAGTTTAGGCCTGTTATAATTTGTTCATCTGCCTAGATTACACTACTTTAGTTTTACACTGTTTATCATCAGATGCTTCTAGGTTAGAAACCTTTAGACTTAGGCCTTCTGTTTATTTTCTGCTGCATAGTATCTTTGAGGTGCGTTGGGTATTGGGAATAGGCCATTGATTCGAAAGAATTTTTTAAGGCGCCCATTCACCCCCCCTCTGGTCGCTACTTTCGGTCCTACAAGTGGTATCAGAGCGAGGTTAGGGTTTTTCCATACCTTAACCGGTTCTAAACCCCAGTAGTGACTATGACGTCTCCAGGCAAGGTCCCGTCCTTGGAAGCCTATGGCTATAATTATTGGAAGACTCGCATGCGAGCCTATCTCATGAGCCAGGGTTCGGACATATGGGACATTTGCGTTCACACCACATTTGTCATTCTGCCAGTTACTGAGCAAGGTACTGCTGGTATCATTGCTCAGCATCTGAGCAACAGTAAGGCTGTGAACATTTTATTTTCTGGTTTAGGTCCCACTGAATTTGAGCGAGTGAGTCATCTCTCCACTGCGAGAGAGATCTGGGCTACCCTCAAGGCACACCATGAGGGAACAGCACAGGTCAAGGCTCGGCTCTATCAGACCTACCGGCGTGAATATGAGAATTTCACACAGAAGCCGGGTGAATCTGTTGAGGCTTTGTTTGGTCGCTTTCAGTCGATCATTAACAAGCTTCGGGACAACAAGGCTGAGGGTACTCAGTTAGTCTCAGATCATGAGCAGGCGCTCAAGGTTCTTCATACCTTGGACCCAAAGATCTGGGAGATCAAGGTATCATCTATCGTTGAGAGTACTTCATACGATACCTTGACCATTTCTGAGTTATTTAGCAAGCTAAAGGCCACTGAGGTAGATATCCAGTTGAGATCAAATCTCACTGGTTCTGGATCAAAATCCCTGGCCCTTGCTACACCTTCTGTTGATCCCTCCGCTGTGAGTTGTGCTGGGTTCTCTTTGATGTCTATCACTGAGGACCAGCTTGAGTTGTTGGGAGATGATGATTTGTGTCTCTTTAACAACCGGGTGCGTCGTGTCTATGATAAAAGAATGTTCAAAAGACACGGCACAAAATCCGGATGCTTTGAATGTGGTGATCCAGGACACTTCATTGCCGACTGCCCCAAGCGCAGTGGATACAAGAAGGGCGCCGGTAGCAGCTTCCACGACTCCGGCAAGCATGAGAGCCCCTCCTTCAACAAGGGCAAGCCGAAGACTCGGTTCTTCAAGAAGGCCCTGAAGGATTACCGGCGAGAGAACAAGAAGCGCGACAAGGCCTTCTTCGCCGAGATGGAGAAGAGCTACTCCAAGAGATCCACGTCTTCTTCCTCTTCATCGAGCTCAAGTGATGAGGAGATCACCATCAAGAAGGGGAAGGACAAGGATGATCCGGCGGGCCTCTGCTTCATGGCCTTCGGAGACAAGCCGAAGAGCCGCTCACACCAGCGCCGAAGATCCCGCAAGAGCTTTTGCTCCATGGCTCTTGGGGATAGAGAAGAAAAGAGCTCCTCCGACGACTCCGACGACGACGATAGCAAGGTATCGTCTTATGAGCGTGAAATTGTAGATTTACTTGAGAGTAATCGTCAGGAGTTGAAATATCGGGAGAAACTGCTTAGGGGGGCTAAGAAAAGGATAGACGAGTTAGAGAGTGAGCTTGCCGTGGCCAACGGTAGAATAGAAAGTCTATCTTCTTCCCCTTGCTTGGGTAATAGCAGTAAGTGCCCGAAGTGTGAGGTGCTTCTGTGTGACCTGTCGACTCTGAAGTCCAGGTACACAGAAAGGGTTGATGAGAGGGACGCTTTGGCCACTGAGCTTGAAAGCGCTCAGCAGGAGCTGAAAGATGCTCATGCCACTGTCGTCGCACCCTGTGTTGATTGCCCATCTCATCTAGCTGCCTTAGCTGAGCTGAAATCCAAGGGCAATGAGCATTTGGGTGATTTAGAGAGGTTGAGAGCTGAGCTTGCCCAGACTAGGCTAGAGCTTGAGACACTGTCAGTTCCACCCACTGTCTGTGAGAACTGCCTGTCTCTTAGAATGGAGCTAATTAAGCTAAAAGCCGGGAAGTCTGTCCAAGTAGAGAGTGAGTGTGAGACCTGCTTGTCTCAGGTGGAGGTTCTAGCTTCCTTGAGAGAGGAGCTAGCAGATTCTCAGAATGAGAACTTTTACCTCCGTTCTATCCTGAGTTGGATCAGTGCCAGAGAGCCACAACTTGGCATGATGATCCAGCAGTTCAAGAGGAAGGATGGGTTTGGAGTAGGTTACACCTACACCAAGGCTGACTTTGAGAGTGCCCTCAGCCGGGCAGTGGAGTGGAGTAAAATGACTCCAGAGCAGAGGTATCCCAAGACTCACTCCACTGAGACCTCCCAGGCTTGTCAGCCAAAGGATGGAGTGATCCATGAAACTCCCAAAGCTCCACCCAAGAAGCCTATCTGGGTTCCTAAGCCCAAACACCTCCACTCTTCTTTAGACTCTCTTCCTGGACCCTCTCAGCCCAAGAAGACCACACCAAACACTACCAAGCCCAAGAACCCCAAGCCTCAACCACATCCCAAGAAGCCTACCTATCATTGTGAGTATTGTCAGAGAGACGGGCATCTTGCGGAGTTTTGCTTCAGGAGGAAGCGGGTTGAGAGAGCAGAGAGGGCTCGTAGTGATCAGGTGCAGTTCTACCAGCAGGGTGGTAGACTGCGTGTTCCTCGGCGCAGGGAGAGGCTGGAGGCCAGGCCGCGTCGTGTAGGTGGTGGTAGAGGAGACGGCTTTCTTGCCCATGCTCCAGTTGGTGGTGTTCGTTCTGGCAGAGTTCCAGACCGTGTTGGCTACGGTTCTGGACCTCGTGGCCGTAGGGTTAGGAAGGACCGTGGATCGCGCTTTGAGCCGCGTTTTGGTCCAAACTCTTTTGATGGTTTTCGCTTTCCATCTTTTGAGCAGATGGCTCGACACTGGTTTAGCTCTTTTGCTAAACCTGGTGCCGGACCATTTGCTCCCACTTACAGACATTGATTGTGCAGGACCGGGGACTGGAGGATGTTTGGATCATGGACTCAGGATGCTCTCGCCACATGACGGGACATCGCAGATGGTTCTCCAGTCTCACTCCCCCGAGCTCCAAAGAGTACATTACTTTCGGGAACAGCGGTCAAGGGAAAGTAAGTGGCATAGGCTCAATCAGCATCTCAGACCATTTCTCTTTAAAGAATGTTGCTTTGGTTAAAAATCTGAACTTTAATTTAATATCTGTTTCGCAACTTCTTGAGGATGGTTTGGAAGTGCGTTTTAAGAAGGGCAATTCTTCTGTGTTTGATTCTAGAGGGTCTTTGGTTTGTCAGATTTTACCCTTCGGTAAAGTTTTTCGAATTGACTTCTCTAGTTCTTTTGGCCCTTCTCCCTGTTTGATTGCTGGATCTTCTTCTGAGCTCTGGAAGTGGCATAGGAGGTTAGGTCATTTGAGCTTTGATTTGCTAGTCAGGTTAAGCTCTATGGACCTCATCCGAGGATTGCCCAAGCTTAAAATGGAGAAGGATCTAGTTTGTCATCCTTGTCGTCATGGGAAAATGGTTGCCGCTTCTCACTCACCTGTGACTCAGGTGATGACTTCGTATCCAGGCGAGCTTTTACATTTGGACACTGTAGGTCCAGCTCGGGTACGCTCAGTCGGTGGGAAGTGGTATGCACTAGTGATTGTTGACGACTTTTCTCGTTTCTCGTGGGTTTTCTTTTTGGAGTCTAAGGATGAAACTTTTCAATTTGTCCATGACCTGATTTTGAAGCTGAAGAATGAGAACAATGGTCGGATGCGAGCAATTCGCTCCGACAACGGCTCTGAGTTCAAGAACTCTCAGTTCGTCAGCTTCTGTGGTGATCAGGGTCTGGACCATCAGTTTTCTTCTCCTTACACTCCCCCACAGAACGGCGTTGTGGAACGGAAGAACCGCACGCTAGTTGAGATGGCCAGGACGATGCTCGACGAGCACAGGACTCCTAGGCGTTTTTGGGCTGAAGCCATGAACACGGCTTGCTATCTTGCCAACCGCATTTTTCTTAGAGCTTACATTGGTAAGACATCATATGAGTTGTGGTTTGGCAGACAGCCCAAGGTGACCCACTTGCGAGCGTTTGGCTGCAAGTGCTTTGTGCTCAAGAAGGGAGGGCATTTGGACAAGTTTGAGTCTCGTTGCTGGGATGGTATTTTTCTTGGTTATGCATTGCATTCTCGAGGCTTCCGTGTTTGGAACCTCGAATCCCAGCTGCTTGTCGAGACGTGTGAGGTTTCTTTTGATGAGTCCTTGCCTTCTTTGACTCCTTCTTTTGAGCTTTCTGGTGATGATGAGCTCGGAGAGTCCATCTTCGAGGAAGATGAGGATACTCCAGCTGCTGTTGAGGGCGGGCCTTCTGCATCCCCCGCAGAGCCCACACCCTCTGTGACTTCGACTGATGATGAAGGCGGACCTCTGATCACTTCTTCCACTTCGATCGAGCCCCCTCAGTCGAGTCCAGAGGTGCCAGCTGCTGACTCCGGTGAGGTGACTTCAGTTCACCAGGGAACCCGAGCAGTTCAGCGTGACCATCCCTCAGAGCTCATCATAGGTGATTTGACTGAGAGGACTTTGCGTTCTTCTGCCTCTCTCGCTGTGTTTGCTGAATCTGCGTTTGTTGCATCTTTTGAGCCCAGAGACATTTCTCATGCTCTTTCTGATTCTAATTGGATTAATGCTATGCAAGAAGAGCTTGAGAATTTTGTCCGCAATCGGGTTTGGACACTAGTTGAGCCGCCACCAGGATGCAACCCCATAGGCACCAAGTGGGTATTCAAGAACAAACAAGGTGAAGATGGGGTTGTGGTGCGCAACAAAGCTCGACTAGTTGCCCAGGGTTATTGCCAGAAGGAAGGTATTGACTTCGAAGAAACCTTCGCTCCTGTTGCCCGTCTTGAGTCCATTCGTATCCTTCTAGCTTTTGCCGTTTCAAAGGGTTTTAAGCTTTTTCAAATGGACGTTAAGAGTGCTTTTCTGAACGGGTTCATAGAGGAGGAAGTTTATGTTAGGCAACCCCCCGGTTTTGAGAACCCCAAGTTTCCTCGACATGTTTTTAAGTTGCATAAAGCTTTATACGGGTTGAAGCAAGCCCCCAGGGCTTGGTATGACCGGTTGAAGCAATTTTTGTTGGGGAAGGGCTTTGTGATGGGTTCTGTGGACAAAACTCTTTTCTTGCTCAGAGATGCTTCAGATTTTTTAGTTGCTCAGATTTACGTGGACGATATTATCTTCGGCGGTACTACTGATTCTCTTGTGTCCAAGTTTTCTGAGCAGATGCACAGTGAGTTTGAGATGAGCCTCATGGGTGAGCTTAAGTACTTTTTAGGGCTCCAGATCAAGCAGACCAAGGACGGCACCTTCATCCACCAAGGTAAGTATACTCGTGACATGCTTAAGAAATTTGACTTTGGTGGTGAATTGAAGCCGCAGATGACCCTGATGGGCACTTCTGGGGGTTTGGACAAGGACGAGAGCGGTGTCAAGGTCAATGAGAGAGAATTTCGAGGGATGATCGGTTCGCTGTTGTACTTGACGGCAACAAGACCGGACATACAGTTCGCCGTGGGACTTTGCGCGCGTTTTCAGTCTTCACCACGCGCATCTCACCGGCAGGCTGTCAAGCGCATTTTTAGGTATCTCACCTATGCGCCTGATCTTGGTCTTTATTATTCAGCATCATCATCTCTTGATTTATCTGGCTTTTCGGACGCTGACTTTGGTGGGTGCCGGTTGGATCGCAAGTCAACTTCCGGTACTTGCCAGTTTCTTGGTTCTTCCCTTGTATCTTGGTCTTCTCGAAAGCAATCTGGAGTTGCTCTTTCGACCACAGAGGCTGAGTATGTAGCTGCTGCTAGCTACTGCTCACAGATGGTTTGGATGATTTCCACTCTTCGAGACTTTGGGTTGCTCTTTCCTACCAGGGTTCCATTGTTTTGCGACAGCACGAGTGCTATTAGTGTAGGGAAAAACCCATGTCTCCATTCAAAAACCAAACATATCGATGTGCGCTTTCACTTCTTGCGGGATCAATATGAGAAAGGTGTCATTGACCTTATTCATGTTGATACCCATCATCAGTTGGCTGACATTTTTACCAAACCCCTAGATCAGTCTACATTTGAGCGTTTACGAGGGGATTTGGGTGTTGTGTATCCTTTTTAGGATATTTTGCGTCAGTTTTTCTTTGCTCTTTACTCTTTTCTTGAGTCTTTTTGTGTGTGTTCATATCATACATATTCACTTATCACACTTTAGAGAGGCTTCTGTTATATGATTGAACTACTTTACTTATTCTAGCTGGTATATGCTTTTGATTACTTGTCAATGATCATGCTTTGTTTCAGTTCGCTTGATATGTCTGATATCTGTCATATGCATGGCTTTTACGCTTTCAACTTGAAAAATGATCACCATTGCTTCTGGTAACTAGCATGTGTAGGCTGAATGCTTTTGCTATTTGTTACATGCCTTGTAGCTAGTTCATCACATAGATGCAGATATGCAACTTGGACATCTTTATGCTTTAACATGGAAAATGTGCTATAAAAATGATAAAAATCAAAAATGAATGAAAAATTCCATGCCTTTTTGTGTTTAAGATTGAAAAGATCCAAGTGGGTTTGCTTTGTCGCACTATATTGTTCTGGATTGCTTACCATAGCACTTTGGTATGAACTAGGACAGTGTAGTGTATGCCAAGACCAATGTCTTAAGCTTCTGATGGCCCAGTTCTGGCCTAGGCTTGACTTGGTCGGTTAGCATAAGGTTTGACATGCAAATAACCCTTGGCAAAAATGACAAAGGAAAATGAAAAAGCCTGAACTTTAAAGGGATAACAAGTTTGCTGAAGCACTTTGTTTTGAACAATGCTTATCTTGGTAGATATCAGTTAGCTTCTGCATCTCATGCTTTACCTTGCTTGTTTACTAGACAATGTGGTGATGTTTTTATTTGCAAAAAAAATTGACAAATGCGTGCTAAATGACTTTCTTTAGATATCATCTCTTGCACTAATCAAGCCATGTGTCTTAGACAGTATCTCTTTTGCTATACCTGTTAGATACTGTATTTGTAGTCAATCATATCTAAGAAGCATGCTTTCTACACTCCACCTGCACCCCAGCTGCATTCACTGCATATTTTGAGGGGGAGTTGCATTTCAGGGGGAGTCTGTGTCCCTTTTTGAGTGCTTGATGAGTTCACTTGTCAACAAGGGGGAGAAAATTGGGATCAGAGTTTAAGGGGGAGTTCTTACTCTGTTGATATCCTTGTTGTTCTGCAATCGCACTCATTTTGAGCTTTTACGTTTTGGTTAACCATAATGACCGTTTCTTGCTTTTGGTTGGCTTTTGGTCATTAGGGTTAAACTTTTACCTTATTTTTCTTCTTCTTTGTTTTCTTGTGTTTTGTTTTCGTGTTTCCACATTTGTTCACAGGTGTAGAAGAGCTGAGAATTGAGGAGTGTTGACAATGCACTCATCAAGGGGGAGATTGAGGAGCCATGCTGAATAGCGTGGGCCTCATGGCTCCAGAAGTGATGAGTCATTGTCAACGATAGTCAAAGAAGAGAAGAGATCTGCTGTTTCATGGGCCGCGTGTGACTCAGGTACACGGGCAGCGAGCGACTGTCGGGCAGAGGAGGCTGCGAAGTCGGGCTGGCCCAATCCGGGTGCATGGGCCAGAAGCAGTAGAAGACCCACTGGGCTGTTGACCAGGACTGACTCAGGTACACGGGCGGTGAGCGATTGCCGGGCTGAGAGAGCTGCGGAGTCGGGCCGGCCCAATCCGGGTACCTGGCGCAAAGCTGGTGGAGGCTTTGTCAGTTTCGGCGTAAAACTGACAACCGTTGATTCTGTATCCGACTGTCCAGAAGAATAGCTTCAGGATATGTCATCTGTTACTCTAGGCCCACAGTCAGTCAGTTGTGTCTGTAAAAATACCTAAGGGCAGTAGAGTCATTTTCTGTATTTTTGAGTCTGTAAAAACCCTAAGGGGCTGGTAGAATATTCCTAGTGTTGGGCTGCCTATAAATAGCACCCCAATCCCTAGGGTTTGGACTACCCTTTGTGCTGAAATCAAATCCACCTTTTTGGGTCACTCCCTTCTCTCTCCTGTGTGCGCCGCCAGGGGCTTCCTCTCCCTGTTCTTGCATTCTTTTGGCTCAAATCTTTTGGATGCATTTAATCTTTGAACTCTGGTGAATTTATTGCTTGCATTTTGTTTGGTTTGGGGAGTTATTGCTCTACCTACGGGCTGCTGAATTTATTCTTGAAGAGAAGCTTCTTCGGCTGGGTGTGTTCTTCACGGTGGTAGTACTAGTTCTTGCTGTTGCAAGTAGTACTGCTTCACTGTAGCTACAGTGTTCGGCTGCAGCTTTTCACCTTCTATCGCCCAGCTTTTTGATCGAAGCTGACAGTCTTTTTTGCCTTTTCCTGGTGTGTCTGGCGAAGCTCGTTTCAGTGCGAAGCCCCTCAACTCCGTGAGGCAGGCTTCGATCGAACGTCTTTAAAAGACTTCGCTCAGACTTCGAACTTCGGTCTTTGTGTCTGAGTTGCTAGCTTCGAAGTTCTTCCTGTATTGGATAGCATCGCTTACTTCGAACTAGCATACTCCGAATCTATCTGTTCGAAGTACACACTTTGTTAGGTTTCGAAGTTGGGTTCGAAGCTTGTCTTTTCTGATAGACTTCGCTTGGATTTCTTTGAAGCGTATCTGCCTTCATTTCTCTTCCCGAAGTTTTCCCTTTTCGAAGGTAGAGTGTAGGCTTCGGACTTGATTTTCTGTCACGTGACAGACTTCGCTCCTACGTTCGAAGGTTGTCTGTTTGTGTGTTCGAAGCTTTGTGTTCGAAGTTTCGTGTTCGAAGGTTTTGCTTCGAGACCTTCGGTTCGAAGTACGTTCGAAGTCTTGTCTTCGAAGTGCATACTTCGAAGCAGGCTCCGGCACTGTTTTACTTCGCTCCGAAGCTCGTGACTCGAAGTTGTGTTCGAAGTCTTGTCTTCGAAGTGCTTACTTCGAACCAAGCTCCGGCACTGTTTTTTACTTTGCTTCGAAGTACACTTCGCTTCTTACCGCTTCGAACTAGGCTAGACAGTGACACCTTCGGCACTTCGGACAGACTCCGTCATCAACCTCCGAAGCAGACCTCGACGTGCGAAGGGGGCTTCGCCAAGTTCCGAACAGGAGACAACTTTGGACAGTAACTTCTCATCTCACTTTATACATACTTAGATCATTTCATTGAGAAGTTTAGGCCTGTTATAATTTGTTCATCTGCCTAGATTACACTACTTTAGTTTTACACTGTTTATCATCAGATGCTTCTAGGTTAGAAACCTTTAGACTTAGGCCTTCTGTTTATTTTCTGCTGCATAGTATCTTTGAGGTGCGTTGGGTATTGGGAATAGGCCATTGATTCGAAAGAATTTTTTAAGGCGCCCATTCACCCCCCCTCTGGTCGCTACTTTCGGTCCTACAGCGTGGGAGAGAGGGTGGGAGCGCGCCGACAGGCGGGTTCCGCCCGTCAGGGGCTCAGGCAGTGGACTGGGCTAGGCCGAGGGAGGAATTGGGGGTTGCGGCCCACTAGCAAAATAAATGTATTTTCGATTTAAAATATTTCCATAAAATATTTTATTTGTTTCGAGGTTGAATCATTGTTGCTAAAATTTTGTAAAAAATCTCAAAAATATTTCTTGGCCTCTAGATTCCACCATAAATTTTTCAGGTTCAAATTTGTAATATTTCTCCCTGTTTTGCTTTAATTGGGTTCTTTTAGCCTTTTCTTTAATTAAATAAATCCTTTTTATTCCAAAAAAATTATTTCCCTCATTTTTATTTTATTTTTAATTCTGGGGTGTTACAATAAGTTACTTGGATGGTAAGTTTACGGACTATAAATATGTAACCACTACGGTGCGGGCATTGAGCTAGGCAACGGGTCGAGGTTAGCCTCCACAAGGCACCACGCCTCCAATGAAACGATAGCGAGTTAAAAGGGTGCCACATCAAGAAAAAAGGCCGAGCGATGAGACTATGGAAATATTTTCTGATCGTTCGGACGATGTACATAGCCGATGCCTATGGTGTTGCATTGAGTTAGTCGATGCAAAGGCATCGCCATTAGCCTCTAAATACAACAAGAACACTTTGAGGCAAAGGAAACCGAGCAAAACGACTAAGGAAGAATATTCTAAGCGCTCAGGCGAATCACAATCAGCCGATGCCTTGAGACACCCAGTGCGAAGGCATCGCCCTTAGACAAAATCACCAAAAGCGAACATCACACAGAAGACTCAACGGGCAACAATACAAGATACGAGGAATCAGTGATATATGTATTCATGGTGTCTAAGATTATAGGGGGATATACTACAAGATCTCTGATCGGCATATAATGGACCCTCAACGGCTTCTCCTCTAAAGAACACCCTTCCTCGGAGCACGAGCCGACTATGACCGCCTCCCGTTAACCCACGCCGTAGGAGTGGGGGCGCTGATGCTAAGGTTCATGGTGGCTGATACTGGTCCGTATCATATCAGCTAGCCGTAGAAGCTCATGGAGGGGGCGTCCTCATCGACATCCTACAAAAGACAAGTCCTAATCATATGAGAAGACAAAAGAGCAGCAAATGGAAAGAGAGAATGTTGGAATACTCACGTCGGAATCCACCTCGGTGCTATCAGATAAAGCTGTTCTCGATAGATCTATGAGGATCGATTGAAGATGTGAAGCTTCAACTCGCCCCAACACTCGCGGAAGGAAGAAGAGGTCGCCCGACAAGTCGTCCAGGTATCGACTCTTCCGGAGGGTATCTCATCGGTCATGTGGGAGAGGCGATCCCATTCCAGAGTGCTCATGACCCTACCACGGGCCTGAATCCATCTGACAAAGAAGATGTGAGGAGGAAGCTAGCTCAAGCCTAAATGCCTTGAGAACACCGATGGATGATAAAACTCATAAGAGCATCGTCGGGAACAGTCATCGGTAAAATTGACCGGGAGCAAGTAAGGAAAGGTGGCTATGGAGAAGATACGAAAGGACGCTTTGTCCCGGGATACATTGGGAAAAACTCATCGGTCAGGGAGCGCATACTCTAAGTGGAAGCCAAAAGGGAACAAGACGGTCTGACTGGAGAACCCGAGATAGAAGCCCTTGAAAGATGCGGCTGACTAGAGTATGATACGAGGCCGCTTCGCCCAAGGAATGACACCAACCGAAGGTAGGAGAGGCCGACTATGGAAAGTTGGTAGGAAAGAGTGACTGGAAAAAGGGGCCCCTCTAGTGGTGTCAACAGTATAGGCATTCGGCCAAAGCTGAAGAAACCACTAGGGACCCTAACACCGGCCAATGAAGTTGCTAGCCGATAAGTCAACTGATACCTGGTGGAGGAGATGGTACGTGGCCCCAAAAAGATAAGAACTCAAGGGGATCCACGCATGGGCGGCAAGCCATTTGGCCAAGTACTAGAATTAAAGGGTTGGGGCCGGGGCCGACACGTAGAAGAGGAATTCCTATAGCCAAAGGGTGAGGAAACCAATGTGTTTGCAAGGGACTACCGGGCCAACTTTCTTATTGTGTCGCTTGATGTATCGGCCCTAATTATCTGTCGGGTTAGCACCAAGATCGTGTGATGGCTAGAAATGAAGGGAGAAGGGGTGGACCGGTGAACTGATGTTGAGGCAAGTCAAGAAGTAGACATCAAGCAAGGTGGGGCTCATTGGTCCATGGCCAAAGAGAAAAGCATTGAGAGTGTCAGACCGAAAGTAGCACGATGCGGCCATCATCGGTTCATTCTAGAATGACACGGCAAGGGAGAGATCGATGTAGTGACCAACATCAATATCATCCCAAAAAGCATGGTAAGTGGCCGATACCCTGAGGTACCAGTCACGCTAGCCGGGAATGGATGAAGGAAAAGGCACGAAACTAGGGTCTCAGTCGGAGGGACGCATGGGAGAATAATTAAACGGGATTCGGCAGGTCTCGACGTTTATAAGGTCAACAGGATTAGGGTTACCCAGGAGACCCCAAAAGAAACTATACGGATGGGTGACTATCGAGATAAAGACCTGGTTACGAAAGGCCTACATGTGAGAAAATGGTTCATAAAAAGGATGAAAACCATGAAGAAAAGGGAGAAGGAAAAGGGAGAAGGAAAAGGCAAAACAAATAAAGGAGCAGAGACTTACTAAGGGGATCCTGTCTATATCAGCCATCTCACTGCCCTTTTAGTGTGGTGTGACAAAGAAAAAGGTGGTGGGACAGCTATGATCAGAGAGTGCTAGAAGCCGATGACAATGGATTAAGAGCCGAAGTGGAATGAGCAGAAAGCGTGAAAAGAAAAATGGAGGAGGCTGGATATTTATTGACTAAGGTGATTCTTTGGCTACCACATTGGACCAATCATGGGAGGTGAAGGCGAAGAGTTTTTCTGGCTGATGGTAATGAATGTGAGATGACCGTGTGAAAAGACTTGCCAACTTAAGGTAATTATGACTAATAGTTTTGAAGCGTGAGACACCCCTTAACGTCGCAAAACTAGGGGGCATGTGTTGATGCCAAGATTTGGTAAAGCCCAAAAGCCTCTGATGAGTTGCCACACGAACAACAAAAGGTCAAAGAGGATCCGGTCAAGGAATGTCATAGGAGTCCGTCTGCAACAACTGCATGATCGGATAGGGGAGCCGATGGAGATAAGAGTAGAGGAGGGTTACAGATTCATCCGAAATCGGCTAGATAAGTTACTTGGAAGGCAAGTCTCCAGACTATAAATATGTATCCCTTAGGTTAGATTAGATAACTCTCATTCAACTAACCAATCGGCACATCACCACCCTTGAGCCCCAAGGTTATCCGGAAGAACTCGGGCGCTCGGAGCTGGGCTGCATCATTTTGATCTCCGGCGAAGAGGTGAGTCCTGCCACCCCCGACATCCGTACTAACTAGGTCGGTATCCTCACAGCTACATCAGTTCAGTTCGATCTCTTGAAGAGAACGGTGAAATAGTACGATCACCGGTTGTTCTCAGTGTATTTGGCTAGGTGTAAGGCTGCATCAGTTGGGTTTGATCTCCTAGATTGATGTGATCTGAGTCTGATAGTATAAGGATTCATTGGTTAGGTCCGACATCTCTTGCTATTGTATCTTTTTCATGTCATATACTATTCATCTAAATAAAGTTTTCCCAATTCATTGATATATTATTCAGATCATTGTGACTAACTATTGTCTTAGTTAGGTCCGATATAGTTATTGTGATGATCTCCATGGTATAGATCTGTTATCTGGAATGCTTTATTTATTTCTATCAGAGTACAAGTTGATAGGTTATCTTTAATTCATCTTCATATCATATTCACCGTCGAAGGGTGTGCATTGGCCTATATGCATGATCTATCTTTTCCATTGGTCGATGGCGCGCTCGCTCGATTGGGCCAATTTCGGCTATCGGCCTTATGGCCGACCGACACGATGATTCATGGTTTTTTCATCTTTGCCACGGTCATTGGATTGCTAGCCTATCGACTATGCTACTAACGTTTATCTTTTTCGATCCCTTATCAGTTACAGGATCAAACTGATTAGCACGCATTGAACCCCTTTTCTAAGAATGTAGGACCTGTACTGGAGTTAAGAAGATCTCCTAGGCCACATGTGTGTCAACGTGTGACCAAAAAGCACGCCAACACAATTACATGGTAAACTGATTGACACGCCTTGAACCCTTTTTCTAAGATTGTAGGACATGCACTAGAGTTAAGCAGATCTCCCAGGCCACACGTGTGTCAAAGTGTAACAAAAAAAAGACACCAACAAAATCAAGTCGATTTCCATATCCCGTATAATCTACTAGGTTCCCAAAGAATCAAAATGACAAAAAGATGAATTGTGTCTATGCAAGACAATGAGTCGGATTTTGGTAGACATTGGGTCAGGCTTGGCAAGCCGATCCTGACTCCTGAGTCTCGGCTTGGGTCAGGCACTCAGCAGTGCTGATCTCGACCTCTAAGTCTTTAACTTCGGTCCGGCTCTGGTAGTGCCGACCCTAATTCTGACTGCTGACTTCACGATATTCCTTTGGATGATATATGCCTTTAATATTTATTTAAGAATTTCTAAAGAATTATGTGAGTCTACTCCAAAATTCTTGCAAGAGAGATATATCCACCTAAGGAAGGAAGCATGCATTTGTATTTCTGTATCTAGTTTGGATCATTGCTTCCTTGTTTTTCAGAAGACGATCACGACATCTCTATTCGAAGAAAAGAAAATGGTTTTATATGCATCTGAATTCTAGTCCAGTCTGTATCGATTTGTCTTTATTATTCGCTATACCTATTATACACCTCATGTAGTACAGACGAATCTTTCGCACCATTACATCTGTCAAAATATGTGAAGATATCATCTTAGACTTCGCAGAAATCGATCCTGTGTATCACACAATTATGTATAGCTGAGCGCGATTGCGCGACGAGAAGATCTGGTTGTGTTTGAGTGTATCGTGTCAAGAACTCCCTCTTGTTGACTTGATGCACTCACATTTTTATTTAGGACCTATTTGGTAAAGTTCTGGATACCAAAATCCATACTAAAGTGTATCTAAAGTTGGTTAGACTCTATTCCACTATAGAAGTTCATTTTTTGAAGCGCTCTTTCACAAATCCACTCATCATAAAAAGTGTTTGGTTTGACTTCAACTCCACAAAGCAAAGAAACTGAAGCTTGAGTCATGTCAAATACACTCTTAAAAGACATAAGAATGTTATTGGTTAAGGACAATAACTGGTATTAGTGACCGATAAAGAATCTGTTACAATTGACTGATTATTAGTAAGGAACATAAACATATAGGTACATCATTAACGTTGTTTCGTTTTTAGTGACAAATGTAATTAACGCCCGTCAATAAAGAGCGTTGATTTTTAGTGATAATTGTTAACTGAGTTATAACTAAATATCTTTTAGTGATACATTTCTTTTAGCTGCCATTAAATATCTTTTAGTCATTGAAGGTCCTGGGCTGCGGTTACATGCATGCATGTCCCACTAGGTAGGGGTTGCTTCTTGGTTTCTTCACACATTTTTGTCATCGTATTTGGGAGTTTCTCTTCCTAGACTTCGCTACTACGGAGTACTTTGCACATGTGGTAGAGTGTGCGTCTACGTCTTTTATTTATGTAACTAGAAAAGGGAAGCGCCGTTTGGGTGCCCATCAAACAGACCATTAAACAAAGTTGACAAAACTATATTATTTACAAATAAGCAAGACACTAAAAATTATTATGAATAGAAATATACTGGAAAAAATAAATATGCTCACTATATACTCTAACAGTGCTGATGAGCGATGACTACAAATGTCCCTATAATTTGTTAACCTATCAAATCGAATGATGGTACTGCTCACTAATACATATGCTCTAATATCCATGTCTAGCTCATAAGATCATAATTACTCACCAATTATTCATATATGCTCTAATTTTGTGTCTACATAGGCATTCTTTGCAGCATACGATGCAAATAACAAAGTACAGGAATGGCAGTATCAATACTAAGAACCATGATCTCCTTACAAGAGCTAACACGTCCAACAACTGGAACAGATAGGACTCCATCACTAATATCTAAGGAATACTTAGAGAAATCTTACAAAACATGTTAATGTATATTGTTCTGGTATGAAAAGAATAATATAATGTGGAAATAGAGTCCTTTCATGTTACTATGCATTTATACATTTACGAAAGGAAAAAACAAGGAATAAAATTTATAACCTCATAATACTTTTGATGTTTACCTACATCGAACCAGCAAAACTCGCAAATCAGCATTTTCTTGCATAACTGAAAACATTTGAAACATACATAGTGATAGTTCAGTCATTAGGAAATACCTTGGAGTTCATAATTGTTGAATTAACAATAGCCGAAACTATAAACACATACCTGGAAAATATCACATAGTGATGAAGGGTAGGGTCTTCAAGTTACTACTTGTTCGACTAGTCTAGAGTAATAGATGTGGATCTGAAATAGTCTACTGTCAACCTCATGTTCAAGCAATGGTGAGTTTTTAGCATAATTTGTACTCCAATGTGATAGACAAATGCACTCTGCCTTTTCTAAAAAAAGCTTCATCTTCAATTATATTTGTAGATGAATCCAAACGCTAGACTCACCGACACCGTTGCGCGAACACGATAGAACCCAACACAGGTGGGTGGAGCCATAAAGACCGGAGAAACCGACGGGGGCCGGCACCTTCGCCACATCAGTGCCGGCAGCAGCCACGACTCCTTCCTGATCGCCGATTGGTGTCGCGGTGCCGTTGATGGAGGCTCGGGGAGCCTCAGCGGGAGGGGAACGCATCGATGCATGCAACATGGCAGTGAGGTGGGATCGGAGAAGCCGACGGGGGCAGGCACCGCCGTTGCATCGACGCCAACGACGTCCACAGCTCCAGCATGGTCGCCGATTAGTCCAACGGCGCCGTCGACGGGAAACTCGGTGGAATGGGAACGAACATAGCACGTAGATCTGGCATGGCAGCAAGGCAGAGGGTTCGGAGGACACCACAGGCGGCTAGAGTCATGCTTATCGGAGAGACCAATGGGAGCAGGTGAAACCATTGCCTGTGAGAGAACTCCCCGTGAGAATTAGCTAGAAAAATCTCGGGAGCTTAGTAGATTACCAGAAAAGATAGGGACTTTTTCGCAAAAAAGTGTACAGATTAAATGGGTGGTGGTTTCAGGACCTTAACAAATTACCAGAAAATCCAGGGGCTTTTTTTAAATACGGTGACGTGGCTCATTCTCAAAGCAGCAAACCTGAGCTCCTTTTAATAATACTAATTAAGAAAGGATGGTGTTAGCACGTCTACAGGCACATATACATGGCATGTCATTCTTTGGGCGCTCTTCACGCAATGGACATCATCACAGGAACGGCCGGCCATGATTCCAGCAGCAGGATTGATTCGGCAACATCTTAGGATTATTGTCATATATACGTGCACTTGCCATACTTAGTCTTTCTATGTTTAGGCCTGCATGCATGTGTAATCACGTACATCTCTCCTAGTATGTTAAGTTGCCTTCTGTTAGAAATCCAAACACAAATCAACACAGTACTCACAAAACTCACAACCACAGAAACAAATCACGACCAAATGTAACTCTGGCGCTTGGACGCCCCCAAGCCGAGCCGCCAACCAGCTGGTTCTTTCTTATGTTCTGGATACCCTCCGGTGTTCGTTACCCACCCCTTTTTATACATCCTGCTTACAACTTGAAAACCAAGTTTCCTAACTCCACACCAGCCCATATATATTGGATCCTAACATTCGCCCCTCCTATAAAACTAGCTTGCCCCCAAGCCAGTGCTTCCAAGAGTTCAGATTGTAGTTGCCGACAAGGCTGACATGATTCTTGTGCGTCAGGTTGGCAATTAGAGCGAGCTCATTCTTCAGCTCTTTCACTTGTGTTGAGCTCTTTGACAATGTCTTCACTGCTATTTCGTTGTATTTGCTTGTTTGTGCTATTCTTCCACCTTTGATTACTAGAATAAGATCAGTTGTGTGTAGGAATTCAACCTGATAAATGAAATAAACCACTGTTTTTAAGCCAAAACTTCATGCAAGCATTCCTTGAACAAGTGGGATCCTGTACGAGCATCGACTGCACTGAATCGATCATCAAACAAATAGATGTTTGTGTCATGATAGAAATCTCGGGATATCTGAATCCTTCTCATTTGACCATCGCTAAGGTTGATGCCTCTGTCTTCAATGACCGTCTGTTCACCAAATGGCAAGATCTCCAAGTTTTTCTTCAGCGAACACGACTCAAAGACCTTATCATTCTTCTCATTATCCATTTGTTTGCCCAACAATATGTTGTCCTGAATCGTACCACTCTGCATCCATGCCGATGGACTGACATATGCCTTTGTCCCACAAGTCTTAACCTCTCCTGATAGCCTTGGAATCTCACCAAGAATGCAAGACAGTAAGCTTGAATTTTCAGAACCGATAGTACCACGTACTGTAATATGCATGCCTTCTCGAGCTTGAAAGTTCAGACCCTTCAATATTGGCACTTCATGTGAGACCTCCCAGGATATGCATGCCTTCAAAGAATATTATCCATGCCGTGTGGTTGACTTCACGGCAGGTTCGCCCACGCCACGGGTGGTGAAGGCTGCGCACAGCTTCGGCACAACACGGTCGGGAAGGATCTGATGGTTCTCCACGAGTAGCACGCCACGGTGGTTGCGGATGTGGACGGTGGCGATGAGATTCACGCGGGTGCAGCTGGAGGCGAAATCCATGTGGTGACAGGCGAGCAATGCCGAGTGGTGTGACCCCGCGAATGCCGTGGCCAGAGCGGCACGAGAGGACGGCACGACGTGAGTGGACGACGCGGTGCGGCCATGCGAAGGACAACATTTGCCGAGGGCGGCGGCACGGACTGCGATGTGGAGGCCAAAGACGCGGGTCATGGCACAGATCTGGCCGGTTGCGACGCAGATCTGGCGGTCGGTTTGTCCGGCGACGTGTCCTATTGGTGCTGTTGACACAAAAGCGTGCTCCTGTATTTGAGCCGGTTCGACGATCTAAAAACGTCGCTAAACGTTGACGTCGCGTTCCGACAATCCTTAAACTATGGTAAGAGGATAATGGAGTCGCCAAGCAATCAAATAATAATAATTCTAAAATTACTCAATTAACCACAATGTTGGAAAGTAATTAAAACGATAGAAAACCTAACTAAACCCAACCGGCCAGAACAGGGCCAGCCGGACCAAAGCCTGACAGACGGTCGGACCAGCCAGAGAAGTCCAGTCGAACCGAAGGTACACTGTCGTCCTGTCCGGTGGGCCGGTAGTGCGAAGCCCTCCCCGAAGGGGGCCTTCGACACACGGATGCGAAGGGACCCGAAGAAACCTTCGGCCTATCAATCGGTCGGACCGAGGGTTCAACCCCGCTCGGACCGAAGGTCTTCGGAGGCCTTGAAGACAACGCGAAAACAAACTCCGACATAAAGTACCTCCGGTGCGAAGCAGCCTCTGACACGAAGGGCGTTCGAGGTCTCATGCGGGATCCGGTCGGACCGACCTCGTACTACCGATCAGACCGTGTAGGACCGAAAGTAGCGACCAGAGGGGGGTGAATGGGCGTCTAAAAAATTCTTTCGAATCAATGGCCTGCTCCCAACACCCAAACGCACCTCAACAAATAAACAGCTAAAAGTAAAACAGATCAACAGAGCTAAAAATAATCTAGCCTAAAAAACGACCGGTGTCCTAATTGAAAAGACACCAACACAGTGCTTAAAGGCAGATTAAAAGATTAATTAACTCACAGGCATTAAATCAGACCAACACACATGAAGATGATAAACTATGATGTTCTAACCGAAATAGATCAGTGCACAAATTAAAACACCAGATTCAATATCATCCATTTAATTAGAACAGCAGATGAACCAACAGATATAATGACAGCACAAAGATTAACTCAACAGATGAAATATATTCATAAAAAAAACTTCTTAGCAGTATGCCATCACATGCAATCGGATTTTAAGGAAGGAATTGGAATAGTACTAACAGCACGTGAAACAAGGCAAAACATGAATATTTCAATAGCACGCAAATCGAGAAATGCAATTAGTACTAACCATGATTTTGTTTGATCCGTTGTTTTTCTATCAAAATGTCGAAGCTTTGGATGCCGTGTGCTATTTCTTCTCTCCTGGCTTCCACTCGATCCAGCCGTGCACCAATCACTGGGCTTTCACGCTGCAGCTTGTGCCCACAGAAGATCCGATCACTTCGAATCCTGGCACCTTGGCTGTCATGCGTGTGTAGAAGCGCTGCTAGCAGTGTCTAGGCCCTGCCGCTATAGCTTGGTGCCGCACGCAGCACGGAGGAGCAGCACTCGAGTGTTGTCCGCACGCCAGCCACGGGACTTGGTGGCCAAGCGGCCACGATGGCTTGCAGCACGGATGAGACGCGTGGAGAGAAAAACGGGAGAAAACACTATTTGCTCGGCGGATAAACTGAGAAGCAACAGCGGAGGGAAGAAAAATAATGGCGGCGGCGGCGAGTAAATTTCCGGCGGCGGCGCAAACACAGAAGAACAGAGAAAACAGATGAAAAAGTGACCCACTATTTGGTAAAGTGATTTTCTGAAAAAATGGGTGCCCTAACCCTAGGATATTGGGGCCTATTTATAGGCAGCCCAATAAATGGGAAAATGCAGAAATACCCTTAGGGTTTTTTACAAACGCTGAATAAAAATGGAAAAGACCGAAATGCCCTTAGGGTTTTTTACAGACTCGACTGACAGACTGTGGGCCTAAAGGCAAAATAGTAAAAACCTAAATAAAGGTAACTTGTCCTGATGCGGAGCTTTCGTAGCAGCTACGGCTTCGCCTCAGAACGGTCAGATCCGAGATCAGCGGTCGTCAGTTTTGCGCCGAAACTGACAAAGCGTCCACCGTCTTCACACCGGGTACCCGGATTGGGCCGGCCCGATTCCGCAGCTCCCTCAGCCCGGCAATCGTTCGCCGCCCGTATACCTGAGTCAATCCCGGTCAACAGCCCAGTGGATCCTCTGCTGCTCCTAGCCCATGTACCCAGATTGGGCCAGCCCGACTTCGTAGCCTCTCTGCCCGACAGTCGCTCGCTGCCCGTGTACCTGAGTCACACGCGGCCCAGACGCAGTAGTTCTTCTCTCTCTTTTCAGTCCTCTTTGACTATCGTTGACAATGACTCATCACATCTGGAGCCATGAGGCCCACGCTATTCAGCCTGGCTCCTCAGACCGTAGCGTGCCGGCGCGTCAGATGATGGCATGACATAGGCCGGTCGAACTGAGGGATGACCGTCGGTCAGACCGACTACTCCTGGAATGTGGCCTTGGGCTCCGGTGACTTTCTTCCCATGAATAGATCACACCCAAACTTCTTTGGGAAGTCAAGGATGGTGAAACACTGCAAAAAATACCAAGAGATCAAAGTAACTTGGCCAAGGGACTGAATTACCACTAAAAGTGGTAAAACCGATAGAAATCTGTTACGTGGATGAAACGGACGATTCACGAGCGAACCGACAAGGACTTACCATGATTACGACATGGAGAACGGATGGTTTACGGCGCAAACCAGCAAATATGTACGTGCTAAGCTAAAACTAGGGCAAAGAAAGTAAATGCGATTCAAGGAAGATAATAGATTGGATCTATTAGGGTTTTTTGGGGGCTCCTTGAATCGGCCTTGCCTCTATTTATAGAGGTTAGGCATGATGTCCTGGGCTTCTAATTGGAATTGTGCACGAGTCCAAGTCATCCAAAATCAATTACGGATAAGAATCCCCCAGAATCATCTAAGTGGATTCAGACTCGGGTTGGGACGGTCTGACCGAGCCCATATGGCTGGTCTGACCGGGCCTACATGGCCGGTTGGACCGGCCTGTTCCAGGTCTCGACATATTATTGTTAAAACTACCAAAAAGTGATATTTTGATAATCTTGACCATTAATGCCATTTTTTGCTATCAACACATGCCCCCTTCGTTTTGGCCAACTTTAGTAGGCCAAAAGCACAACGAACTAAGGGCGATATGCCTTATATCGACCTTTCGACACTTCAAGCATTTTGCCACACACTTGGGAAGTACTTTGTCAAATATCTACCATTCAAAGCCCTATGAAATCACTCTCCTTGAAGTGACTCTAGCAAATATGCATTCCCTAGAGCGATTTCAACAACTTTAAAAGGACCTTCCCAACTAGGCGACCATTTGCCAAATTTTGGGCTCTTAGTGCCTAAAGGAAAAATTTTCTTCCAAACCAAGTCACCAACTTGAAACGATTTTGCTCTTACCTTCTTATTATAAGCTCTAGCCACTCTTTTTTTTGTCTCTTTCTATTGCTTCTAGAGTTCTTAACCTCTTATCGGTCACCTCTTCTAAATTATCCTTCAAAAGAGTATCATACTTATCGACCGATAAGACATCTTGCTTAAGTAACCTTAAAGAGCCAAGATTTACCTCCACGAGTAAAACGGCTTCTTGTCCATACACCAACTAATATGGACTTGCCTTGGTGGCACCATGCTTTGCAACTCTACAGGCCCACAACGCTTCAGAAAGCACTTCATGCCACCTTTTAGGAAACTCTTCAATCTTTTTCTTAATGAGCTTAATCACAGTTTTATTACTAGACTCGGCTTGACAACTGGCCTAAGCATAGTATGGTGAAGAGTTTACCAACTTTATACCATAACATTCGACAAAATCACATACTTCCTTAGAAACAAATGAAGCACCCTGATCTGTAGTAAGAGTTTGAGGAATACCAAATCTGTATAATGTGTTTCAAGATGAAATCAATTACCTCGTTTTGCGTCATGTTCTTGAGAGGCACGACCTCGGTCCACTTGGTGAAGTAATCTGTAGCCATCAACACAAACGGATGCCCTTTTGAAGAGGAAGGATAAATTTGGCTGATGAAGTCCAAGGCCCAACCTCGGAACGACCATGGCTAGATAATAGGGTTAAGTAAAGATGCAGGAGCCAACTGAATATTACCAAACCTTTGACAAGCTTCACATCCCCTATAATACTTAAAATAGTCTTTAGTCATGGTCGGCCAATAAAAACCCACTCTTTTGAGCATCCAACTCATTTTCTAGGCCAACTGATGAGTACCGCAAAGACCTTCATGTACTTTACCCACATCAAGTCTAGATTGATCGGCATTCAAACATCTCAAAAGTACTCCGTCAACAGTTCAGCGATACAACTCGTCGTCGAGTAGCACAAATTTAAACGCTTGCCGTCAAACATTCTGATCAACCCGCTTGCTAGGATCCTTCAAATATTGAATAATTGGAGTCCTCCAATCATCCTCACGACTTTCTGAAGCACTCACCAAATCTCCATCTGAATTGGCGTTTAAATTACAAACCTTGGCTTGCCCCCGTGTCCTGAAACCTCCTGACACAGGGCGGTCGGACCGGCCATAGAGGGACGGTCAGACCGACCGTTGCTGGACAACTGGCACAGGGCGGTCAGACCAGACTGACATGGCCGGTTAGACCGACCGGACATCTGCGGTCGGACCGGCCATTTCAGGCTAGTCAGACCGAAATGCTCTGACTCGCGAGGTAAATTAAAGTCAAGCATAAGTTTTTCTTGTGTGAAAAAACTATTTTTTTAATTTGATAACCAGATGCTTGTTGAGCCAAGTCATTTTCTATTGAATTGGCTTCTCTAGACACATGTGAAATTTCAAAATCATCAAGAGTAGCAATTATGTCTAGACATTTATCCAAGTAGCTATTTAGCAAACCATTAAAACATTGAGCGAATTTAGCTACTTGTTGGACTACTAATAGTGAATCACCATATCCATGAACATATTTAATACCCATAGAGTTTAACAACTCAAGTCCTAACAACAAAGCTTCATATTTGGCCTGATTATTAGTACAAGGAAATTCTAATCGGGCCGAGGTTTTGAAACTCATACCATTAGGTGATATGAGCACAACTCCAACACCTTGGCCATTTTTACAAGCTGAACCATCAAAGTAAAGTTTCCATGGTATTACCTCAATCAAAGCAGCGTCAATACTCCAATTGACATCTACATGGTGATCAACTATAAAATTAGCGACAACTTGGCCTTTCATAGCTTTTAAGGGTTCATACGCCTAATCATACTCAATCAAAGCATAAGCCCACTTTCCAATTCTCCCACTTAGAATCGGCTTTTGCAACATGTAATTTATGACATCAGTCTAACAAGTAACAATACATGTGCCAGATAGAAGATAATGTCAAAGTTTGGTAGATGTATAATAAAGAGACAAACATAAACGTTCTAAAACACGTACCTCGTCTTGGAGTCCAATAGTCGGCAACTCAAGAAAGTGATGATGTACTCTTTCCCCTCTAGTTCCTAAGTTAGCACAACTCTTATCACGCTATCTTCTACAGCAATGTATAGCCGAAACGAAATCCTGACTTTTGGTGCTCTAACCACAGGCGGTGATGACAAGCACTCTTTAATATTCTCAAAAGCGTGTTGCTGACTTGCCCCCCAAGTGAACTCGGCGTCGTTCTTTAGCCAAAGTATGGGTACAAAAGCATCAATCTTGCCAGACAAGTTAAATATAAAGCGACTCAAATAATTAACCTTGCCCAACAACTTTTGCACATCTCTCTTGCATGTCGGTGCTTCGCAATTTCTAATCTTCTCAAGCCTCTTGGGATCAATCTAAATACCTCTTTCATGGATCATGAATCCCAAGAACTTGCCCGCCGACACGCCAAAAGCACACATAAGAGGGTTCATTTTTAAGCCATACTGACGCATCCTATCAAAAGCAACTCTCAAATCGGCTAAATGGTTTCCCATAGCATCCGATTTGACTACAACGTCGTCTATGTAGACCTCTAGCATAACTCCTAGCAAGTCGTGAAAGATCAAGTTCATAGCATGTTGATATGTAGCGCCAACATTCTTTAAGCCAAAAGTCATAACAACCCACTCAAACAAGCCGACAAAACCAGAGCATCGAAAGGTTGTCTTGTAGACGTCCCCTTCGGCCATAAAGATCTGATTATAACCAGCGTTGCCATCAAGAAAACTAAGTACCTTGTGTCCTAAAGCGTCGTTGATCAGCATGTCGGCTATTGGCATGGGGTACTCATCCTTTGGAGTGGCCTTGTTCAAGTCCCTGAAATCAATACACACACGAATCTTGCCACTAACTTTCTTTTCTGTAGGCACAATGTTAGCGACCCATTCAGCATACCTGCATGGCATAATAAACTCAGCCTTAAGCAATCGCTCTATTTCTTCTTTAACTCGGTCATACACTACCAAATTAAAGCGACGAGGGGGCTATTTATAAGGCCTAAACCCGAGCTTGATAGGAAGCCGATGCTCCACGACCTCATGGCTAAGTCTAGGCATCTCGCTATACTCCCATGAAAAAAATCAACGTATGACCGAAGCAACTTTATTACTTCGTCCTTTTCATCAGCCTACAAATTTTTGTTTACAAAAGTCGGCCTTGGAATACTACCATCGCCTATATCGACCTCTTCTAGTGGATCGACCGACGCAAAACCTTGACCTAACTTTTTTACTTCGCTAAAATCTTCAATGGCTCCGGCAATACTGTCTTTAGAAGACCGATACTGCTCCACACGAGACTTTAGCCAATCAAGATTAGTCGTACTAGACATGAATACTAGTTTGGAGATAGCCGTGCTACACTAGACGTCTTTACAGACACAGGAATAAAATGCCCCTCGGACACGCTAACAAAGTCATAATCTGAAAGGTCTCTACCTGATAGACACTCTACTTTATCATGGATGACGTCAATAGACACATTGGCCAAAGCAACCTGGGCTGAAGTATCAGCTGATACAACCTCCACATCATCGCCGTCCCACTAGATCAAGCAGTAGTGCAAAGTAGATGGAATACAACAATTTGCGTGAATCCAGTCACGCCCAAGTAGTACACTATAGTTACCTTGCACATCGATGATGAAGAATGTTGTCGGCAACATTTTGTTGCCCACATTTAGCTCTAGAGAAAGTACGCCCTTGGCCTCGGAGCTCTCGCCGTTTAAGCCGTTGAGCGTCAGGTTAGTCCTCATCAAGTCATCTTCATTCTTGTTGAGCTTCTTCAATAGAGAGTATGGTATCAGGTTGACGGTCGTGCCTCCATCTACAAGCATTCTCGATATCGGCTTTCCGTCGATGTGCCCCTTGACATAGATAGGCTTCAAGTGACGAGTCGTATCCTCGAGCTTCTCGAAAATAGCCTCTTGCGTGCTGAGGTTCAACTAAGAAACCTCGACCTCATCCTGTGGAAGAGCAAACTCAGCGGGCGGCGTGATGACGTTTACGTCCATCGCCTAAGGAGGGGGTACCTTGGAGACGGGCGTGTAATCGTCATCCATCAAATTGTCCTCGTTGTCACTCGGAGTAGGAGCCGGGTTGTTTGCGGCAACCGACTTCGTCTTCCAGACCTATCTTGCTGCTGGTCGGGGATGGATCTCCTCGAATATGGCATCTCGCTCGTCCTCGCCCTTCTTCTCATGCATCTCCTAGGCCCGAAGGCATTGTAGTCGCCTCTTCTGGGACTTGGTCAGACCTACAGTGCCCATGACGGCTTCGCCTTAGTGTCGGGTGCCACAACCTTGCTCCCAGAACTTTTGGCCGAACAAGAATTGTTTGAATCGGCCTCAGCGGTCTTGCGCTTGGCGGAACCTCATCCCTACCTCCTGTCGGTCGGACTGGCCTTACTGGGCCAGTCTGACTAGGCTTTGTCGATCGGACCGGCCATGGTGGGTCAGTCTAACCGACTGGTGTCGATTTCCTATAAAGGATCGGTCGCACCAACCACAGCAGGCCGGTCAGACCGAAGTGGTGAGGTTGGTCTGACCATCCCTAGGGGTGCGATCAAACCGGCCATCTCCTCGGGCGGCTTCAGCGGTTCAACTCCTCCTTGCTCCTCGGAGGTCCCCTTAGGGATTGGGACGTCCTGGGACCCCACCTTGATGATGATAGCTTCAGAGTGTGCCTCCGGACGCCCTTGTGGTGTGATGGATAGCCTGGATAAGACGTCGCTGCTTGGAGCACCCATCTGACCCTGCATGTTATAAAATCTGGGTGGCATAAATGGAGCAATATAATATGTGGTAAGGTACTCGGGAGGCAGAATGTAACACAGTGGCCACTGTGCCATTTACCAATGGTATGGTGGAGGAAGAGGTGGCTCCAATGGCTTCACCCATCATGGAGCAGCATGTCATATGTCACCTTCGGCTTCTTGCGGTTTACAGCTGAAGACGATGCGTTGGTGTTCACTTTCCACACTCCTACCTCGAGGTTCTTCGACATGAGCGTGTGTGGGCACAACTCCCTGATCATGACCTCCTTCCCTTCAGTGGACTCGGCCCGCTCGGGCCGAATCAGCACCTTCTTCCCGTCGATGTCAATAGTGTTCATGGGGAAAGGGTCCTGGTCGAGATTCATCTTGGGATTTGTATCCAATTTCAACTGTTCGTCTTCTATTGCTGATTGAACATGCCGACGAAAACATTGCAATCGTTAGTAGAATAGGAATGAGAATCGTGCCACTTACAATAAGCCCATTTCTTCAAGTCGTCGGCCGTTGGAATGATGTGACCCTTCGGTAACCTGATGAGTTTGTTCTTCAACAAAAAATCAAATATCTTATCGCATTTGGTCACATCAAAAGAATACTTCACCTCGCTGGGCCGACTTTTAGTCGGAGACGGTCGTAACTCAGTGCAAGTGATGGGCTTGGCCTTGCTAGACCAAGTCCATTCTGCGGTGTACATATCGGCCGAGTCATCCTCTCTCTCCGATGATTCCTCATCGGAGTGCTCCATGACGTGCTTGGGTTTGCTAAATGTCTTGGTGAACCTTCTACCTTTGGCTCGGCTTTCCTGAACCAGAGCCTTCTACAGTACTTGACTAACATCGAAGAAATCCTAGCCATCTAGTTTCTCTTTAAGTTTGGAGTGGAGATCGTTAAAAGCTAGGTCAGCCAAGTCTCTATCGGAGATGTTCAAAGTAAAACATCGGTTCCTAGTGTCTCTAAAACGCTTGACGTACTCGGAGACACTCTCGTTAGTCTTTTGTCTAACCGATGTCAAGTGTGATAATCTAAGCTCGGTCTCCCAGTAGAGAAATAATCATGGAACTTCTGCTCCAACTAGGCCCATGTCATGGAACTAAGTTTCAAAGCATCCGACCCACTAGCTTTGCCACACTGCGCTAAGAACTGACCTACGTGCTCTAGGGTGGTTTTGCTACCTTCATCGTCAAATTTTGTAAACTCAGGCACCCTAAAGCCTCGTGGGTATGGGATGGTTTCGAAGTAACCGGGGTATGACTTTTGGTAAACCCTACTCCGCCGTCTGGGCGTCCACCCCGCAACCTCTCTAAATAGTGCACGAATCCGCTAATCAAGGTCGTCTAAGCCTCCTTCCTACACGCGTCTCTCATGTGGGGGCGCGACACGCGGTGGTATATCATGGTGTCGGCCATGTGGCTCCTCCTCTCGTGGTGGCTCATGATACGGGGCATGATCGGGCCTATGCAGGTGTGCGGGAGCAGGAGGTGCGGGCAGCATGGGGAGAGGTAGAGCAGGCGTGGGTGGCGGCGGCACATAATATGTGGCAGGAGTAGTCTGACGGGCCATAGGGCCGGTCTGACCGAGGGAATAAGGTCCGGTCGGACTAGCCTGATGGTCAGTTTGACTGACTGTTATCGCCTAAATAATCCAGCACATGTCGGTCTGATCGGACCAGGGGCCGATCTGACCGATAGGGTCATGCAGGACCTCAAGCATGGATGGTGTGGCCGAGGACACGACAACCTTTCCAGTATTCCCATCGGTTCTACTGTATATGCGGTGAACAGGGGGTACGCTAGCTATTGTAGAAGGGGAAACGGCCTCAGAAAAGCCAAATCTCCTAAACATCGCCTCCATCTTCGCGTCCAATTTTGTGTCGACCATGGCTTCTACGTGGTTTGCAAAGGTAGCACTAACGGCCTGGACAACGGTGTTGGCTATCTTTTGCTCGAGGTCCTGGGAGGACATTCGAGGAGACGATAGTGTTATCTTACCTCCGGAGAGGTCGGGGATGTCGCCGTCGCGCTTGACGAAGCCCCCTTGGGTCTTGGTGAAGCGGCTAAGAAAAAGGGTGTGTAGCTCCCTTGTCCTAGCCTCCAGATCTGCCCTATCCTTCTCGGAGAGGTCCTCAATGGTGGGTACGAAGATGTTGCCACTATCAATCTTTGTGCTCCCCACTGGATCCATTAGTGTCAAGGGTCCCACTGATGTATAAGTAGCAGCTGTATTCATTGCCGATGTAGTTGTGCTTGGCATGTTAATCCCCAGCGGAGTCGCCAAAAAGTGTGTTGACACAAAAACGTGACCCCGCACTTGGGCCCGTTCGATGATCCAAAAACGTCGCTAAATGTTGACACCACGTTCCGACAATCCTTAAACCATGGTAAGGGGATAACGGAGTTTCCAGGCAATCAAATAATAATAATTCTAAAATTACTCAATTAACCGCAGTGTTGGAACGTAATTAAAACAATAGAAAACCTAACTAAACCCAACCGGCCAGAACAGGGCCGATCGGACCAAAGCCTGACAAGCGGTCAGACTGGCCAGAGAAGTCCGGTCGAACCGAAGGTACACTGCCGGTCTGACCGGTAGTGCGAAACCCTCGCCGAAGGGGGCCTTCGGCACATGGATGCGAAGGGGCCCGAAGGTACCCCGAAGGGACTTGGAGGCCCCAAAGACAACGCGAAAAAAACTCCGACATAAAGTACCTCCGGTGCGAAGCAGCCTCCGGCGTGAAGGGCATTCGAGGTCTCATACGGGATCCGGTCGGATAGGCCTCGTGCCGCCGGTCGGACCGTAGTGTGCCGGCACGTCAGATGATAGCACGGCACAGGTGAGGAGCCATGCTGAATAGCGTGGGCCTCATGGCTCCAGAAGTGATGAGTCATTGTCAACGATAGTCAACAAGGACTGAAGAAGAAAAGAGATCTGCTGTTTCATGGGCCGCGTGTGACTCAGGTACACGGGCAGCGAGCGACTGTCGGGCAGAGGAGGCTGCGAAGTCGGGCTGGCCCAATCCGGGTGCATGGGCCAGAAGCAGTAGAAGACCCACTGGGCTGTTGACCAGGACTGACTCAGGTACACGGGCGGTGAGCGATTGCCGGGCTGAGAGAGCTGCGGAGTCGGGCCGGCCCAATCCGGGTACCTGGCGCAAAGCTGGTGGAGGCTTTGTCAGTTTCGGCGTAAAACTGACAACCGTTGATTCTGTATCCGACTGTCCAGAAGAATAGCTTCAGGATATGTCATCTGTTACTCTAGGCCCACAGTCAGTCAGTTGTGTCTGTAAAAATACCTAAGGGCAGTAGAGTCATTTTCTGTATTTTTGAGTCTGTAAAAACCCTAAGGGGCTGGTAGAATATTCCTAGTGTTGGGCTGCCTATAAATAGCACCCCAATCCCTAGGGTTTGGACTACCCTTTGTGCTGAAATCAAATCCACCTTTTTGGGTCACTCCCTTCTCTCTCCTGTGTGCGCCGCCAGGGGCTTCCTCTCCCTGTTCTTGCATTCTTTTGGCTCAAATCTTTTGGATGCATTTAATCTTTGAACTCTGGTGAATTTATTGCTTGCATTTTGTTTGGTTTGGGGAGTTATTGCTCTACCTACGGGCTGCTGAATTTATTCTTGAAGAGAAGCTTCTTCGGCTGGGTGTGTTCTTCACGGTGGTAGTACTAGTTCTTGCTGTTGCAAGTAGTACTGCTTCACTGTAGCTACAGTGTTCGGCTGCAGCTTTTCACCTTCTATCGCCCAGCTTTTTGATCGAAGCTGACAGTCTTTTTTGCCTTTACCTGGTGTGTCTGGCGAAGCTCGTTTCAGTGCGAAGCCCCTCAACTCCGTGAGGCAGGCTTCGATCGAACGTCTTTAAAAGACTTCGCTCAGACTTCGAACTTCGGTCTTTGTGTCTGAGTTGCTAGCTTCGAAGTTCTTCCTGTATTGGATAGCATCGCTTACTTCGAACTAGCATACTCCGAATCTATCTGTTCGAAGTACACACTTTGTTAGGTTTCGAAGTTGGGTTCGAAGCTTGTCTTTTCTGATAGACTTCGCTTGGATTTCTTTGAAGCGTATCTGCCTTCATTTCTCTTCCCGAAGTTTTCTCTTTTCGAAGGTAGAGTGTAGGCTTCGGACTTGATTTTCTGTCACGTGACAGACTTCGCTCCTACGTTCGAAGGTTGTCTGTTTGTGTGTTCGAAGCTTTGTGTTCGAAGTTTCGTGTTCGAAGGTTTTGCTTCGAGACCTTCGGTTCGAAGTACGTTCGAAGTCTTGTCTTCGAAGTGCATACTTCGAAGCAGGCTCCGGCACTGTTTTACTTCGCTCCGAAGCTCGTGACTCGAAGTTGTGTTCGAAGTCTTGTCTTCGAAGTGCTTACTTCGAACCAAGCTCCGGCACTGTTTTTACTTTGCTTCGAAGTACACTTCGCTTCTTACCGCTTCGAACTAGGCTAGACAGTGACACCTTCGGCACTTCGGACAGACTCCGTCATCAACCTCCGAAGCAGACCTCGACGTGCGAAGGGGGCTTCGCCAAGTTCCGAACAGGAGACAACTTTGGACAGTAACTTCTCATCTCACTTTATACATACTTAGATCATTTCATTGAGAAGTTTAGGCCTGTTATAATTTGTTCATCTGCCTAGATTACACTACTTTAGTTTTACACTGTTTATCATCAGATGCTTCTAGGTTAGAAACCTTTAGACTTAGGCCTTCTGTTTATTTTCTGCTGCATAGTATCTTTGAGGTGCGTTGGGTATTGGGAATAGGCCATTGATTCGAAAGAATTTTTTAAGGCGCCCATTCACCCCCCCCTCTGGTCGCTACTTTCGGTCCTACAAGTGGTATCAGAGCGAGGTTAGGGTTTTTCCATACCTTAACCGGTTCTAAACCCCAGTAGTGACTATGACGTCTCCAGGCAAGGTCCCGTCCTTGGAAGCCTATGGCTACAATTATTGGAAGACTCGCATGCGAGCCTATCTCATGAGCCAGGGTTCGGACATATGGGACATTTGCGTTCACAGCACGTTTGTCATTCTGCCAGTCGCTGAGCACGGTACTGCTGGTATCATTGCTCAGCATCTGAGCAACAGTAAGGCTGTGAATATTTTGTTTTCTGGATTAGGTCCCACTGAGTTTGAGCGTGTGAGTCATCTCTCCACTGCGAGAGAGATCTGGGCTACCCTCAAGGCACACCATGAGGGAACAGCCCAGGTCAAGGCTCGGCTCTATCAGACCTACCGGCGTGAATATGAGAACTTCACACAGAAGCCGGGTGAATCTGTTGAAGCCTTGTTTGGTCGCTTTCAGTCGATCATTAACAAGCTTCGGGACAACAAGGCTGAGGGTGCTCAGTTAGTCTCAGATCATGAGCAGGCGCTCAAGGTTCTTCATACCTTGGACCCAAAGATCTGGGAGATCAAGGTATCATCTATCGTTGAGAGCACTTCTTACGATACCTTGACCATTTCTGAGTTATTTAGCAAGCTGAAGGCCACTGAGGTAGATATCCAGTTGAGATCAAATCTCACTGGCTCTGGATCAAAATCCCTGGCCCTTGCTACACCTTCAGTTGATCCCTCTGCTGTGAGCTGTGCTGGGTTCTCCTTGATGTCTATCACTGAGGACCAGCTTGAGTTGTTGGGAGATGATGATTTGTGTCTCTTTAACAACCGGGTGCGTCGTGTCTATGATAAGAGAATGTTCAAAAGACACGGCACAAAATCCGGATGCTTTGAATGTGGTGATCCAGGACATTTCATCGCCGACTGCCCCAAGCGCAGTGGTTACAAGAAGGGCGCCGGCAGCAGCTTCCACGACTCCGGCAAGCATGAGAGCCCCTCCTTCAACAAGGGCAAGCCGAAGACTCGGTTCTTCAAGAAAGCCTTGAAGGACTACCGGCGAGAGAACAAGAAGCGCGACAAGGCCTTCTTCGCCGAGATGGAGAAAAGCTACTCCAAGAGATCCACGTCTTCTTCCTCTTCATCAAGCTCAAGTGATGAGGAGATTACCATCAAGAAGGGGAAGGACAAGGATGATCCGGCGGGCCTCTGCTTCATGGCCTTCGGAGACAAGCCGAAGAGCCGCTCACACCAGCGCCGAAGATCCCGCAAGAGCTTCTGCTCGATGGCTCTTGGGGATAGAGAAGAAAAGAGCTCCTCCGACGACTCCGACGACGACGATAGCAAGGTATCATCTTATGAGCGTGAAATTGTTGATTTACTAGAGAGCAATCGTCAGGAGTTAAAGTATCGGGAAAAACTGCTTAGGGGGGCTAAGAAGAGGATAGATGAGCTAGAGAGTGAGCTTGCCGTGGCCAACGGTAGAATAGAAAGTCTATCTTCTTCCCCTTGCTTGGGTGTTAGCAGTGAGTGCCCGAAGTGTGAGGTGCTTCTGTGTGACCTGTCGACTCTGAAGTCCAGGTACACAGAAAGGGTTGATGAGAGGGACGCTTTGGCCACTGAGCTTGAAAGCGCTCAGCAGGAGCTGAAAGATGCTCACGCCACTGTCGTCGCACCCTGTGTTGATTGCCCATCTCATCTAGCTGCCTTAGCTGAGCTGAAATCCAAGGGCGATGAGCATTTGGGTGATGTTGAGAGGTTGAGAGCTGAGCTTGCCCAGACTAGGCTAGAGCTTGAGACACTGTCAGTTCCACCCACTGTCTGTGAGAACTGCCTGTCTCTCAGAATGGAGTTGATTAAGCTAAAAGCCGGGAAGTCTGTCCAAGTAGAGAATGAGTGTGAGACCTGCTTGTCTCAGGTGGAGGTTCTAGCTTCTTTGAGAGAGGAGCTAGCTGATTCTCAGAATGAGAACTTTTACCTCCGGTCTATCCTGAGTTGGATCAGTGCCAGAGAGCCACAACTTGGCATGATGATCCAGCAGTTCAAGAGGCAGGATGGGTTTGGGGTAGGTTACACCTACACCAAGGCTGACTTTGAGAGTGCCCTCAGCCGAGCAGTGGAGTGGAGTAAAATGACTCCAGAGCAGAGGTATCCCAAGACTCACTCCACTGAGACCTCCCAGGCTTGTCAGCCCAAGGATGGAGTGATCCATGAACCACCCAAAGCTCCACCCAAGAAGCCTATCTGGGTTCCTAAGCCCAAACACCTCTACTCTTCTCTAGACTCTCTTCCTGGACCCTCTCAGCCCAAGAAGACCACACCAAACACTACCAAGCCCAAGAATCCCAAGCCTCAACCACATCCCAATAAGCCTACCTATCATTGTGAGTTTTGTCAGAGAGACGGGCATCTTGCGGAGTTTTGCTTCAGGAGGAAGCGGGTTGAGAGAGCAGAGAGGGCTCGTAGTGATCAGGTGCAGTTCTACCAGCAGGGTGGTAGACTGCGTGTTCCTCGGCGCGGGGAGAGGCTAGAGGCCAGGCCGCGTCGTGTAGGTGGTGGTAGAGGAGACGGTTTTCCTACCCGTGCTCTAGTAGGTGGTGTTCGTTCCGGCAGAGTTCCAGACCGAGTTGGCTACGGTTCTGGACCTCGTGGCCGTAGGGTTAGGAAGAACCATGGACCGCGTTTTGAGCCGCGTTTTGGTCCAAACTCTTTTGATGGTTTTCGCTTTCCATCTTTTGAGCAGATGGCTCGACACTGGTTTAGCTCTTTTGCTAAACCTGGTGCCGGACCATTTGCTCCCACTTACAGACATTGATTGTGCAGGACCGGGGACTGGAGGATGTTTGGATCATGGACTCAGGATGCTCTCGCCACATGACGGGACATCGCAGATGGTTCTCCAGTCTCACTCCCCCGAGCTCCAAAGAGTACATTACATTCGGGAACAGCGGTCAAGGGAAAGTAAGTGGCATAGGCTCAATCAGCATCTCAGACCATTTCTCTTTAAAGAATGTTGCTTTGGTTAAAAATCTGAACTTTAATTTAATCTCTGTGTCGCAACTTCTTGAGGATGGTCTGGAAGTGCATTTTAAGAAGGGAAATTCTTCTGTGATTGATTCTAGAGGGTCTTTGGTTTGTCAGATTTTACCCTTCGGTAAAGTTTTTCGAATTGACTTCTCTAGTTCTTTTGGCCCTTCTCGCTGTTTGATTGCTGGATCCTCCTCTGAGCTCTGGAAGTGGCATAGGAGGTTAGGTCATTTGAGTTTTGATCTGCTAGTCAGGTTAAGCTCTATGGACCTCATCCGAGGATTGCCCAAGCTTAAGATGGAGAAGGATCTAGTGTGTCATCCCTGTCGTCATGGAAAAATGGTTGCCGCTTCTCATTCACCTGTGACTCAGGTGATGACTTCGTATCCAGGCGAGCTTTTGCATTTGGACACTGTAGGTCCAGCTCGGGTACGCTCAGTCGGTGGGAAGTGGTATGCACTTGTGATTGTTGACGATTTTTCTCGTTTCTCATGGGTTTTCTTTTTGGAGTCTAAGGATGAAACTTTTCAATTTGTCCATGACCTGGTTTTGAAGCTGAAGAATGAGAACAATGGTCGGATGCGAGCAATTCGCTCTGACAACGGCTCTGAGTTCAAGAACTCTCAGTTCGTCAGCTTCTGTGGTGATCAGGGTCTGGACCATCAGTTTTCTTCTCCTTACACTCCCCCACAGAACGGCGTTGTGGAACGAAAGAACCGCACGCTAGTTGAGATGGCCAGGACGATGCTCGATGAGCACAGGACTCCTAGGCGTTTTTGGGCTGAAGCCATGAACACGGCTTGCTATCTTGCCAACCGTATTTTTCTTCGAGCTTACATTGGTAAGACTTCATATGAGTTGCGGTTTGGCAGACAGCCCAAGGTGACCCACTTGCGAGCGTTTGGCTGCAAGTGCTTTGTGCTCAAGAAGGGAGGGCATTTGGACAAGTTTGAGTCTCGTTGCTGGGATGGTATTTTTCTTGGATATGCATTGCATTCTCGAGGTTTCCGTGTTTGGAACCTCGAATCCCAGCTGCTTGTCGAGACATGTGAGGTTTCTTTTGACGAGTCCTTGCCTTCTTTGACTCCTTCTTTTGAGCTTTCTGGTGATGATGAGCTCGGAGAGTCCATCTTCGAGGAAGATGAGGATACTCCAGCTGCTGTTGAGGGTGGGCCTTCTGCATCCCCCGCAGAGCCCACACCTTCTGTGACTTCGACTGATGATGAGGGCGGACCTCTGATCACTTCTTCCACTTCGATCGAGCCCCCTCAGTCGAGTCCAGAGGTGCCAGCTGCTGACTCCGGTGAGGTGACTTCAGATCACCAGGGAACCCGAGCAGTTCAGCGTGACCATCCCTCAGAGCTCATCATAGGTGATTTGACTGAGAGGACTTTGCGTTCTTCTGCCTCTCTCGCTGTGTTTGCTGAATCTGCGTTTGTTGCATCTTTTGAGCCCAGAGACATTTCTCATGCTCTTTCTGATTCTAATTGGATTAATGCTATGCAAGAAGAGCTTGAGAATTTTGTCCGCAATCGGGTTTGGACACTAGTTGAGCCGCCACCAGGATGCAACCCCATAGGCACCAAGTGGGTATTCAAGAACAAACAAGGTGAAGATGGGGTTGTGGTGCGCAACAAGGCTCGACTAGTTGCCCAGGGTTATTGCCAGAAGGAAGGTATTGACTTCGAAGAAACCTTCGCTCCTGTTGCCCGTCTTGAGTCCATTCGTATCCTTCTAGCTTTTGCCGTTTCAAAGGGTTTTAAGCTTTTTCAAATGGACGTTAAGAGTGCTTTTCTGAACGGGTTCATAGAGGAGGAAGTTTATGTTAGGCAACCCCCCGGTTTTGAGAACCCTAAGTTTCCTCGACATGTTTTTAAATTGCACAAAGCTTTATACGGGTTGAAGCAAGCCCCCAGGGCTTGGTATGACCGGTTAAAGCAGTTTTTGTTGGGGAAGGGTTTTGTGATGGGTTCTGTGGACAAAACTCTTTTCTTGCTCAGGGATGCTTCAGATTTCTTAGTCGCTCAGATTTATGTGGACGATATTATTTTTGGCGGTACTACTGACTCTCTTGTGTCCAAGTTTTCTGAGCAGATGCACAGTGAGTTTGAGATGAGCCTCATGGGTGAGCTCAAGTATTTCTTAGGGCTCCAGATCAAGCAGACCAAGGACGGCACCTTCATCCACCAAGGTAAGTATACTCGTGACATGCTCAAGAAATTTGACTTTGGTGGTGAATTGAAGCCGCAGATGACCCCGATGGGTACTTCTGGGGGTCTGGACAAGGACGAGAGTGGTGTCAAGGTCAATGAAAGGGAATTTCGAGGGATGATCGGTTCGCTGTTGTACTTAACGGCAACAAGACCGGACATACAGTTCGCCGTGGGACTTTGCGCGCGTTTTCAGTCTTCACCACGCGCGTCTCACAGGCAGGCTGTCAAGCGCATTTTCAGGTATCTCACCTATGCGCCTGATCTTGGTCTTTATTATTCAGCATCATCATCACTTGATTTATCTGGCTTTTCGGACGCCGACTTTGGTGGGTGCCGATTGGATCGCAAGTCGACTTCCGGTACTTGCCAGTTTCTTGGTTCTTCCCTTGTATCTTGGTCTTCTCGAAAGCAATCTGGAGTTGCTCTTTCGACCACAGAGGCTGAGTACGTAGCTGCTGCCAGCTGCTGCTCACAGATGGTTTGGATGATTTCTACTCTACGAGACTTTGGGTTGCTCTTTCCTACCAGGGTTCCATTATTTTGCGACAGCACGAGTGCTATTAGTGTAGGGAAAAACCCATGTCTCCATTCAAAAACCAAACATATTGATGTGCGCTTTCACTTCTTGCGAGATCAATATGAGAAAGGTGTCATTGACCTTATTCATGTTGATACCCATCATCAGTTGGCTGACATTTTTACCAAACCCCTAGATCAGTCTACTTTTGAGCGTTTAAGAGGGGATTTGGGTGTTGTGTATCCTTTCTAGGATATTTTGCGTCAGTTTTCTTCCTTTTGTTACTCTTTTCTTGAGTCTTTTTGTGTGTGTTCATATCATACATATTCACATATCACACTTCTGAGTCTGCTTCTGTTATATGATTGAACTGCTTTACGTATTCTAGCTGGTACATGCTTTTGATTACTTGTCAATGATCATGCTTTGATTCAGTTCGCTTGACATGTTTGATATCTGTCATATGCATGGCTTTTACGCTTTAAACTTGAAAAATGATCACCATTGCTTCTGGTAACTAGCATGTGTAGGCTGAATGCTTTTGCTATTTGTTACATGCCTTGTAGCTAGTTCATCACATAGATGCAGATATGCAACTTGGACATCTTTATGCTTTAACACGGAAAATGTGCTATAAAAATGATAAAAATCAAAAATGAATGAAAAATTCCATGCCTTTTTGTGTTTAAGTTGAAAAGATCCAAGTGGGTTTGCTTTGTCGCACTATATTGTTCTGGATTGCTTACCATAGCACTTTGGTATGAACTAGGACAGTGTAGTGTATGCCAAGACCAATGTCTTAAGCTTCTGATGGCCCAGTTCTGGCCTAGGCTTGACTTGGTCGGTTAGCATAAGGTTTGACATGCAAATAACCCTTGGCAAAAATGACAAAGGAAAATGAAAAAGCCTGAACTTTAAAGGGATAACAAGTTTGCTGAAGCACTTTGTTTTGAACAATGCTTATCTTGGTAGATATCAGTTAGCTTCTGCATCTCATGCTTTACCTTGCTTGTTTACTAGACAATGTGGTGATGTTTTGTTTTGCAAAAACTGAAAAATGCGTGCTAATGACTTTCTTTAGATATCATCTGTTGCACTGATCATGCCATGTGTCTTAAGACAGTATGTCTGTTGCTATACTTGTTAGATGTTGTAATTGCAGTCAATCATATCTGAGAAGCATGCTTTCTACACTCCACCTACACCCCAGCTGAATTCACTGCATATTTTGAGGGGGAGTTGCTTTTCAGGGGGAGTCTGTGTCTCTTTTGAGTGCTTGATGAGTTTACTTGTCAACAAGGGGGAGAAATTGGGATCAGAGTTTAAGGGGGAGTTCTTACTCTGTTGATATCCTTGTTGTTCTGAAATCACACTCATTCTGAGCTTTTGTGTTTTGGTTAACCATAATGACCGTTTCTTGCTTTTGTTTGGCTTTTGGTCATTAAGGTTAAACTTTTACCTTATTTTTCTTCTTCTTTGTTCTTTTGTGTTTTTGTTTTCGTGTTTCCACATCTGTTCACAGGTGCTGAAGAGCTGAGAATTGAGGAGTGTTGACAATGCACTCATCAAGGGGGAGATTGAGGAGCCATGCTGAATAGCGTGGGCCTCATGGCTCCAGAAGTGATGAGTCATTGTCAACGATAGTCAACAAGGACTGAAGAAGAAAAGAGATCTGCTGTTTCATGGGCCGCGTGTGACTCAGGTACACGGGCAGCGAGCGACTGTCGGGCAGAGGAGGCTGCGAAGTCGGGCTGGCCCAATCCGGGTGCATGGGCCAGAAGCAGTAGAAGACCCACTGGGCTGTTGACCAGGACTGACTCAGGTACACGGGCGGTGAGCGATTGCCGGGCTGAGAGAGCTGCGGAGTCGGGCCGGCCCAATCCGGGTACCTGGCGCAAAGCTGGTGGAGGCTTTGTCAGTTTCGGCGTAAAACTGACAACCGTTGATTCTGTATCCGACTGTCCAGAAGAATAGCTTCAGGATATGTCATCTGTTACTCTAGGCCCACAGTCAGTCAGTTGTGTCTGTAAAAATACCTAAGGGCAGTAGAGTCATTTTCTGTATTTTTGAGTCTGTAAAAACCCTAAGGGGCTGGTAGAATATTCCTAGTGTTGGGCTGCCTATAAATAGCACCCCAATCCCTAGGGTTTGGACTACCCTTTGTGCTGAAATCAAATCCACCTTTTTGGGTCACTCCCTTCTCTCTCCTGTGTGCGCCGCCAGGGGCTTCCTCTCCCTGTTCTTGCATTCTTTTGGCTCAAATCTTTTGGATGCATTTAATCTTTGAACTCTGGTGAATTTATTGCTTGCATTTTGTTTGGTTTGGGGAGTTATTGCTCTACCTACGGGCTGCTGAATTTATTCTTGAAGAGAAGCTTCTTCGGCTGGGTGTGTTCTTCACGGTGGTAGTACTAGTTCTTGCTGTTGCAAGTAGTACTGCTTCACTGTAGCTACAGTGTTCGGCTGCAGCTTTTCACCTTCTATCGCCCAGCTTTTTGATCGAAGCTGACAGTCTTTTTTGCCTTTACCTGGTGTGTCTGGCGAAGCTCGTTTCAGTGCGAAGCCCCTCAACTCCGTGAGGCAGGCTTCGATCGAACGTCTTTAAAAGACTTCGCTCAGACTTCGAACTTCGGTCTTTGTGTCTGAGTTGCTAGCTTCGAAGTTCTTCCTGTATTGGATAGCATCGCTTACTTCGAACTAGCATACTCCGAATCTATCTGTTCGAAGTACACACTTTGTTAGGTTTCGAAGTTGGGTTCGAAGCTTGTCTTTTCTGATAGACTTCGCTTGGATTTCTTTGAAGCGTATCTGCCTTCATTTCTCTTCCCGAAGTTTTCTCTTTTCGAAGGTAGAGTGTAGGCTTCGGACTTGATTTTCTGTCACGTGACAGACTTCGCTCCTACGTTCGAAGGTTGTCTGTTTGTGTGTTCGAAGCTTTGTGTTCGAAGTTTCGTGTTCGAAGGTTTTGCTTCGAGACCTTCGGTTCGAAGTACGTTCGAAGTCTTGTCTTCGAAGTGCATACTTCGAAGCAGGCTCCGGCACTGTTTTACTTCGCTCCGAAGCTCGTGACTCGAAGTTGTGTTCGAAGTCTTGTCTTCGAAGTGCTTACTTCGAACCAAGCTCCGGCACTGTTTTTACTTTGCTTCGAAGTACACTTCGCTTCTTACCGCTTCGAACTAGGCTAGACAGTGACACCTTCGGCACTTCGGACAGACTCCGTCATCAACCTCCGAAGCAGACCTCGACGTGCGAAGGGGGCTTCGCCAAGTTCCGAACAGGAGACAACTTTGGACAGTAACTTCTCATCTCACTTTATACATACTTAGATCATTTCATTGAGAAGTTTAGGCCTGTTATAATTTGTTCATCTGCCTAGATTACACTACTTTAGTTTTACACTGTTTATCATCAGATGCTTCTAGGTTAGAAACCTTTAGACTTAGGCCTTCTGTTTATTTTCTGCTGCATAGTATCTTTGAGGTGCGTTGGGTATTGGGAATAGGCCATTGATTCGAAAGAATTTTTTAAGGCGTCCATTCACCCCCCCTCTGGTCGCTACTTTCGGTCCTACAACAGGTTGGTCAGAGCGAGGTATGACCGCCGGTCGGACCGACTACTCCTGGAATGTGGCCTCTAGGCTCCGGCGACCGTCTTCCTGTTAATAGATCATGCCCAAACTTCTTGGGGAAGTCAGGGATGGTGAAACACAACAAAAAAATACCAAGGGATCAAAGTAATTCGGCTAGGGGACTGAATTACCACTAAAAGCGATAAAACCGATAGAAATCTGTTATGTGGATGAAACGGATGATTCACGAGGTAGATAGATGGTTTACGATGCAAACTAGCAAAGATGTACGTGCTAAGCTAAAACTTGGGCAAAGAAAGTAAATGCGATTCAAGGAAGATAATAGATTGGATCTATTATGGTTTTTTGGGGGCTCCTTGAATCGGCCTTGCCTCTATTTATAGAGGTTGGGCATGATGTCCTAGGCTTCTAATTGGAATTATGCATGAGTCAAAGTCATCCGAAATCAATTAGGGATAAAAATCTCTTGGAATCATCTAATTGGACTCAGACTTGGGTTGGGCCGGTCAGACCGGGCCTACATGGCCGGTCGGACTGGCCTATGCCAGGTCTTGGCATATTTTCGGTAAAACTACCAAAAAGTGATATTTTGATAATCTTGACCATTAATGACATTGTTTGCTATCAACAGGTGCACAGGTGTAGCGGGCGGAGGCGCGAAGGAGAAACCTGCACTGATGAAGGGGTCATGGAGGGTGGCGCTGCGCTGAGGGACTCCACTCGCAACAGCGTCTCCTCGGATGACACCGCCATGCCAATGTCTTCGCCAACCCTCTCAGAGGCAGGCGAGAAGCACGACGCTGACAATGCAGTTGACGCGCATGGCCGGACCAGCGCAGCACACGGTAGCGCTTGGGTGCGATGCGGCCCTGCAAACAGTGCGGCGCAGCCCCACGAACGATGCGGTGTGGACGGTTGGAGCATGGTGGGCGACAACGGCTATGAATATGGAGCGGACGACTGCGACCTTGATTGGGGCATGGCCAGTGGATCGAACCTCGGCGCCTGTAGGGTGCTGCATGACTCGTGTGGAGACAATCACTTGAACGCACCGTGGGAGCCAAGATCTGACGTGGCCCTCGGAGATGCGCCAAAGTGGGGTTGCCACTGAGGACGCCAAGCTCGGAGGGACCCATCCAACAATAACTGTCGGTGTTGGAGAAGGCAATGTGCTCCTCCTTCCCATTGGCATTGGGTGGTTCCTCCTCGGAGAGGACCACAGACTCGCCATCAACAATACACTCGAGACAGTTGGCATTATCGTCGGCACCCGCTTCGAGTGGTGACTCCATTGGACTTCCTCCCTTCTTCTCAACTCTTGGTAACCAGCGATCCCATTGCTCTTCCTATAGACCTCCCTCTTGAGGAACTTGTTCCAGATCCTTCTCTTGAACCAGATCCTCCTTCTCCACTTCTGGTAGCCTAATCTTCGCAAAACGAGTCCACAACTCTGATTTTGATCTCCTCCTCTCATCCTTAATTTTCTCCTCATCCATCCTCTTGATCCAGTCATCCATCTTCTTCAACATCAGATCGAGCTTCACGCTGATTCTAGCTTCAATCTCAGCTTCCATTTCCATCTCAATCTCCATGAACAACGAGGCTCTGATACCAATTTGTTAGAAACCCAAACACAAATCAACACAGTACTCACAAAACTCACAACCACAGAAGCAAATCACGACGAAATGTAACTCTCACGCTTGGACGCCCCCAAGCCGAGCCGCCAAGCAGCCGGTTCTTTCTTCTATTCTGGATACCCTCCAGTGTTCGTTACCTACCCCTTTTTATACATCCTGCTTACAACTTGAAAACCAAGTTTCCTAACTCCACACCAGCCCATATATATTGGATCCTAACATCTTCTTCCTTTCATGTGTAATGTACAAATGTATGAACTCTGGTTACTGGAAAATATAATGTGAATTATCTTTCTCTAACACGCTCTCATGGTATCACGAGATGGCTTGCTTCTACGGCCTCTCCCGCTTCTGTAAACTATAGCCGCTCGCCGACGCGGCTGCCGTCGATGACCTCTCTTTGCCGCTCACATCCCTGTGCTCGATGGCTACCCCTCCCATATTCACTCTCGTCATGACTTCTGAAGATGACGCACGCGCGGCAGCCGAGACATAGCACACCCGCTTGGGTGCACAGTGCGCCACTGACATGCGCACTCTCGTTGTCACCAATGTGTGCAGTGGCCTCCATGCTCAGGCCGTTGTCGTGCAATCTATCAAGACCTTGGTACACATCGTCCTCGACGTCGACTCCCCAACTATAGCAAGTGGTTGAACCTCCTCCTACACACACTTGGCAAGTACGACCTCGACGACCACGTCCTCTCCGACGATGGTGACCCCAATGATGATACATGGTCACAACTTCTTACTATACGGTGAAGTCGTGGCTCTACGACACAATTTCACCGAACCTCCAGGAGCTCGTCATGCATCGCGAGGCCATGAAATGCTCTGTCTGGCTCGGCCTTGAACAACAACTCCTTGGCAACAAGGAAACTCGTGCCATCTACCTCGATGCCAAGTTCCACAACTTCATCTAAGGCGCTTTGTCCATCATGGACTATTGCCGTCAATTGAAACATATGGTGGACGCAATCGGTGATCTTGGTGAACCCATTCCTGATCGTACCCTCGTCCTCAACATTTTGTGCAGCCTCAATGAAAATTTCTCGTACATGACGGCACACCTGAAGAGACTGAAGCCGTTCCCATCGTTCATTGAGGTTCGTGTTGATTTGTTATTAGAAGAGCTAACCATGGCCAACAAATCTACTGCTCCTTCTTCTCTTCTAGTGGGCACGACAAGTTCTTGCCATGGAGGACAGGGATCCAGCGGTTCCTTACCCACCCAGAACTCTGGTGGCTCGTGTGGCAACAATAGCAAGAACCATCGCCGCGATCGCCATGGTGAATCCAGCGGTGGTGGAAGCAACTCCAGTGGACAACCTCCTCGACCCAGTTGGCCCACGGTGTATAATCCATGGACTAGATCCATTCAATTATGGTCCGGTCCTTCCGCTGCCCACCCGACCTCCGGCATACTTGATCCACGCCCAACATCCCAGCCTCACAGACATGCTCCACAACAAACATTTCTTGCAGTGGGTGTTGGCGGCATGCATCCTACACCTGGTGGACACAACAGCATGCAGATGCCTCTGCATGGAGGCCACGTCACCCGTGGAGACTTCGACGGTTATAGTGGCATGCAGCTCCATCCTCATGGGGCCCCGGTCATTCCTGGAGGCCTTCCCAATATGTCCTCCGGTGACTGGCCTATGGGACTGACACAGTTCGGGGTTCCCGGACCTCCTCTCTTCGGCTGAGACCACAATATGTTGGCACAATCGTTCAACACGATGCAACTAACTCCACCCGCCAACACAGAATGGTACCTCGACTCCATTGCAACCTCTCATATGACTTCGTATGTTGGTAATCTTTCAATTTCCCACCCACCCTCCAACCTCACACCCTCTAATATTATTGTTGGAAACAGTTATTTTCTTCCTGTCATATCCACCGGTGCCGCTTTCTTTCCTACTAGGAATGGTTCCTTTCATCTTTGTTATGTCTTAGTTTCTACTAATCTTATTAAAAACTTAAATTTTGTTCATCAATTTACTACTGATAACCACTGCTCAATTGAGTTTGACTCATTTGGTGTCTCTGTGAAGGACCTTCCCTCCAAGAACGTGATCGCTAGGTGCAATAGCTATGGGCCTCTCTACTCCTTGTGTTCGAAGGCACTCCTTCCTCATGCCCTCGTGGCTGGCACCTCATCTGTCCTTTGGCATCGTCGTCTCGGTCACCTTTGACATGAAGACTTCTCCAAACTTGCGCGTACTAGTGACATCTTTTGTAATAAAATTGAGGTAGACTCTCTATGCAATGCTTGTCAATTAGGTCGCCATACTCGTCTACCATTTGCTACCTCATCATCGTGTGCATCTAAACCCTTTGATTTAATACATTGTGATCTGTGGACATCTCCTGTCTTAGTGTCTCCGATTATAAGTACTATCTTGTTATTCTAGATGACTGCACACATTTTCTCTGGACGTTTCCCCTACGTTTTAAATCTGAAACTTTTACTACATTGTCACATTTATTCTCCTATGTCACCACTCAGTTTAGTGCCTTTATCAAGAGCCTCCAATGTGACAATGGTCACGAGTTTGATAACTATAACTCACGCACACTCTTTCTAAATTGTGGGGTCAACCTTCGTATGTCTTGTCCCTACACCTCCTCCCAAAATGGTAGAGCCGAGCGTGTAATTCGTACCACCAATAATATTATTCGCTCCTTGCTCATCCAAGCCTCTCTTCCTCCCTCATATTGGGTTGAAGCCTTACACACTGCTACATACCTATTTAACCGTCATCCCATAAAAACCTTAGGATTCTCCACTCCCCACCATGCTCTGTATGGTGTCCCTCCCTCCTACTCCCATCTTCGGGTCTTTGGTTGTAAGTGTTACACTAACCTCTCTTCCACCGTCTCTCACAAACTATCTCGTTGTTCAACCCTTTGTGTGTTCCTCGGCCTGACCACAAGAGCTATCGATCCCTTGATCTTTCTTCCAACAAAAATCATCATCTCTCTCCACGTCACTTTTGATGAGTCTTCATTCCCTTTTTCTGAAATGAGTTCCACACCTTCCTCTTCTAACTTTGACTTTCTTTTGGATCTTCCCACATTGCCGATAACTCTTGTTGGCACTAACCCTTTTGTAGGTACTCCTTCACATACTGGCTCTGCTGCCCCTGTTGGTTCATCACCTCAGGTTGTTGCAAGCAGAACCGGCATCATGCCAACACTCTCTAGCGCCTTAATAGTGGGCGCTGCTACTTGTGCTTGCCCACTGACAACATCGGTCGGCCAGACCCCTACGAGGGAACCATCACCGCCTGCCTCCCTTTGGTGGGGGACAACTGCCGATGCCAGCCCACCTGGCACTGACACGTTTTCTCCACCACCCCATAGGCCGGTGGGGGCGCCGTCATCACCCGCCTCGTCCTGGTGGGTACCAGCTACCGGTGCCAGCCTATCCACTAGCGACATGCCTTCTCCATCGCCCCGCATGCCGGCCACCACCACCAACCTTGGCTCTATGAGGCGCACATCCAGAACAAGGGCCATGCGCCGGCTTCTAGTCTAGGGCCACATGGTACCGCTATGCCCTCTTCGGTGCAACAATCAGTCGCATCTACTACAGACATCGGGCCTTTAGTGCCCGCCTCCTTATTTCCAGTTACGCCTGTGGATAATGACCATGTCATGATCACACGGGGCAAGGCCGACTGTATTATCTCCTTTGCCAAAATCATACAGAGATGCTTTAGCTGACCCAAACTAGCGTGATGCGATGATTGAAGAATTCTCAGCCTTACAGACCAATAATACATGGGAGCTTGTCCCCTGTCCATCTGCGACTAATATTGTAATAGGCAAATGAGTCTTTCGTCACAAGTTCTCTCCTATCGGTGATCTTGAGCGCTACAAAGCACGTTGGGTTCTTCGCGGCTTCACTCAATGACCTGGTATTGACTTTGATGAAACTTTCAGCCCAGTGGTCAAGCCTGCCACAATCAAGATGGTTCTTACTATTGCTCTCAACCAAGATTGGCATATCCATCAGTCGGACGTAAAGAATGCCTTCTTACATGGCACTCTCACTGAGACGGTTTATTGTGTTCAACCCTCCGGCTTCTTGGATCCATCTAAACCTGATCATGTATGACGGCTGAACAAGTCTTTATATGGCCTCAAGTAGGCTCCTCGTGCATGGTTCAGTCGATTTGCATCGTTCATCCCCTCTATTGGATTGACTGGTGCTAAGACAGATTCCTCACTATTTATTTTATGACGAGGTGGCGATACAACCTATTTTTTCTTGTATGTGGATGATATTGTTCTTACTGCTTCCTCTGAGATTCTGCTTCAACAAATTATCATTAATCTTCAGCACGAGTTTTCCATGAAGGACTTGGGACCTCTACATCACTTTCTTGGCCTTTCTGTCCGACGCCATGATGGAGGTTTATTTCTAAGTCAACAACAATATATTCTAGATATTCTTGAAAGAGCAAATATGAGTGACTGCAAACCTTGTTCAACACCGGTTGATACAAAAGCTAAACTTACCTCTGATGCTGGTCCTTGTGTGGATGATCCTACACACTTTCACGGACTAGCAGGTGCCCTGCAATATCTCACTTTCACCAGACCTGACATTGCTTATCCGGTACAACAAGTTTTCCTGCACATGCATGATCCTTGAGAGCCCCATTATGCTTTGGTGAAACGTATACTTTGATACCTGAAGGGCACACTTGAGTTTGGTTTGCAACTTTATCGGAACTCTCTCTCAGCTCTTGTGGCCTATTCTGACGCTGATTGGGCTGGTTGCCCAGACACTCGCCGCTCCACTTCAGGCTATGGTGTCTTTCTAGGAGACAATCTTATCTCCTGGTCCTGCAAGTGACAAAATACTATTTCTCGCTCTAGTGCTGAGGCTGAGTATCGGGCCGTTGCCAACGCTGTGGCTGAGACCTCTTGGTTGCGTCAACTACTCACTGAATTACATTATCCGCCCCAGCGCGCTACCGTCGTCTATTGCGACAATATCAGTGCAGTATATCTTTCCACCAACCCGATGCAGCATGAGCGCACCAAACACATTGAGATTGATTTGCATTTTGTTCGGGACAAAGTTGCTACTAGGGCTGTACGAGTTCTACATGTCCCTACATCTTCTCAGTATGCCGATATATTTACTAAAGGTCTCCCGTCCTCTCTATTTACAGAATTCATGTCTAGTCTGAACGTTTGCTCCGCTCCCAATCTGACTGTGGGGGCGTGTTAGCGCGTCAACAGGCACATATACATGGCAAGCCATTCTTTGGGCGCTCTTCACGCAATGGACATCATCACAGGAACGGCCGATCATGATTCTAGCAGCCAGGATTGATTCGGCAACATCCTAGGATTATTGCCTTACGTGCACTTGCCATACTTAGTCTTTCTATGTTTAGGCCTGCATGCATGTGTAATCACATACATCTCTCTAGTCTGTTGCCTTCTTCCTTTCATGTGTAATCTACAAATGTATGAACTCTGGTTAATGGAAAATATAGTGTGAATTATCTTTCTCTTCTTACACGTTCTCAGATGGCATCATCAAAAACTGTGTCTCTCTTTAAAGCAGTGCCAGCAATAGCGTTAAAAAAACAATGATCTTGAGACAACTGTGATTACGACAACCACAGCAGGCTTCAACGGTAAAACCAGAACTCGGAACTGGTTGGTCGATCGACCTTGTGGTTGGTTTCTTGTCAGCTAACTGACAAAACACTATGATTTCTCGATGAGAAAAAACGATTGTGTGGTTTCACTGTTTGTCATACTGCCTGCCGGGCTGATTTGATTGGTTTGGGACGAAGAAAGTAAAGGAGATGACGTTGGGTATGGAAGATAGCACTAGGGCACCTTGCATAAGAAAAAGCAAGTCATGCATGCACATCATCTGCCTGGATACGCCTGTATGTCACGGGGCCGACTTTGTAACGTGAGATTGATGAGAGACATGTCACTCACAGCTAGCAAAACGCAGAAGAAATACACGACTGTATATCCTGATTAGACCTTTATATACCGATTATTATAATAGGAAGTGTAAGAGTTAGATTTAGCATGATTTTTTAAAAATAAACTAAATATTGATTTCTTTTTTAAAACCGAATGCTATGACATACTGAATTCATTGGGCTCTATCTCTAATACATGTTGCCTTAACTTAAGGGCGATTACAATAGATAGTCTTTCACTCGTGGTTTCGTGAAAGAGTGATTTTACGGTTCTTCTTAAGAGGTACCAAAATTAATAGTGAAAATCCTAATACCTTTCAATACCTCCTCAAAGACTGTAAAATTTCTCTTAAAAAGTATTATGCCATGTAGGAAAGCTATATCCTAACGTGCTTCAATCCATAAGTGATGCCACCGGTAATCTCGAGCCACGGTCAAAACGACCAAAACTTACAATGCAATTTTGGCTACACTTTTTTCATGATGATCTTCTCTCTCCTAAAAGCCCCCTCGCTTGTAGGAGCGAGGAGCCACCTGACATCCAGTGACTAAGGATCTGTTAAGTATAGCTCTAGGTCCTGAAATTCAAATCGGAGCTCTCGATCCATGTGTGATCTAGATCCATATATAATCTGGAGTAGGTCTAAAACGTTTAATTGAGTTGAATTGCTTCAGAAATCCTAGATTCATTAACGTGTGTTTTAAATTTGAAAAAAAAATCTTAAATAATAACTATTGTAATAGTACAAATAATACAAACTAACCTAACACAAAATTGACATTTGTACATATGGATTCGTCTGGCTCAACAGCCACTGAGCTGAGATGTGTCTAGTAATCACATTAACATAAATGACATAGAAAGATCTCCTAGTAATCAAAATTTATATTATGCTTATATTTCAATGACATACTGATCTTTGGTACAAACATTGAAGTGATTAATGATGTCAAGTCTTTTCTATCAAAGAGATTTGATATGAAAGATCTAGAAGAAGCCGATGTAATTCTGAACATCAAATTGATTAAAGGCGAGAATGAGATTACACTTTGACAATCTCATTATGTGGAGGTCTTGAGTCGTTTAGGCTATAAATACAACAGGCCTTCTCCAATACCCTATGATCCCAGTGTGATACTTCAAAAGAACAAGAAAAACGCAAAAGATCAAATAAGATACTCTTAGATAATTGGTTCACTTATGTACCTAGCTAGCACAACAAGACCCGACATATCATTTGCTGCGAGCAAATTGAATAGGTTCATGTCCAACCCGGGTAGTGATCATTGGCATGCACTTGAAAGGGTTATGCACTACTTAGTAGGTAGTATGAGTTGTGGGATTCACTATTCTGAGTAACCCGCTGCGCTTGAGAGATATAGTGATTCGAACTAGACATCTGATGTTGATGAGATTTATGCCAGACACAAAACTTTTTCACAGAAAACCTGCAATTCAAGGCATAGTCCATTGTTCAAGTTGTGGTTGAACAATAGACTGTGCCTTAAATTGTGAGTTTTGTGTGAACAAGTTTCACTCAAAGTCATAACTAGTATTTGGCTGCCAGTAGCTGTTGGGATATGGGGAGGCAACGCTAGCTGGCAATTTTAAATTTTAACCCCTTAGCCCAAAAACCATACGAGCGAGGGATCATAAATTATTGCCTTTTAACGTGAGACACGCTAGTGCAATGGAAGAAGTTGTTGAGGAAGTGCGTCCTCGCTCAATCTTGCCTTGCTTCGCTCGTTCACCGGTGATAAAATTGACAAAGTCCGACGATCTCCACGTGAAGAAGACGATGAGTGTCATCATTTGAGCAGTGCCTCTATGGAGTCCACACATATAGGGATGACATTGTCTCACACTAGTGTGCTATCACTGGTCGTGAGATCTAGGGAGAAATCGATCTCAAATCTTGAGATTGAAGGGATAGGAGAGGTGCGGCGACTAGATTCTAGCAATGGAATCAGCAACCCCACGACCTCCGTCCTCCTCCATTATAAAGTGCCCAGGCCCTAGGCCCTAATCCACATGAAGGCCCAATAGATCTAATATGTTTCGTCTAGACCAGAACTTCAGGTTCAGAACTAGGACTTCTGATTTTGTCATTTTGTATCAAATTAATTCTAGACTAGAACTTTCGGTTCACAACCGAAACTTCTAGTTTGAACATTATGTATCTGGTCCAGAATTTTCGGTTCACAACCAGAACTTTTGATTTAGACGTTTTGTTCCCGATTTAATTTGAACTGAAACTTTTGATTCACAACTGGAACTTCTAGTTCACCAAGAATTCTCTTGGGCACAATTCCTTTAGTAGCCTATCCCTCGGGTGGAGCATACGTGTCATACTCCCTGGTCTCATAATAAGATTACTAGAGATCACCCAAGTCTCGTGGATTATGTCGTTAAATAGTCAGGCTCATATATGTGTATTCTATCAAGAATGCTTTGTAGGGTATCATCTTCACTAATTAAAGCCAACAGAATACAATAGGGCATAAAGTTATCCTGTCTTACAATACCTAAGAGTATTGGATCTTCACTTAGAGAGTGCTAGGAATTAATAATTACTCTCCTTAGTTAACCAATAGCTTGTTTTTCTCATGTCCTAATTCATAGTATCTCTGATCAAATAGGTTGTGTTACTATTATAGAAACTCAAATGGGTCTCACACCCATCACCCTCGATGCATTTTCTATCACATTTCGTGATAGCCCTTCTATAAAGGGATCTACCAAGCATTTGTTTTTTAATATAAGTCACACTTATTACTCTAGAGTTTCTCAACTTCCTGATATATTCCATTCATCTTTTAACATGTCTTGATCACTTCACATTATCCTTAGCACTATTCACTTTGACTATCATAGTTTGATTGTCACAATTTATAAGGATAGTCGACACTAGTTTTTTAACCATAAGAAAGTCCATCAATAGCTCGTGTAGTGATTCTGCCTTTACAGTTGTGGTCTCTAAAGCAGTAAGTTATGCTTCCATGTTGACCACATAAAAATGTTTGCAAGACCTCCATGGATAAAGCATACCCATCCATGGCGTAAAGCTCATCAGCGTCAGAGATCCAGTTTGAATTACTATATCCTTCAAGCAAAGCAGGGTGCCCAGAATAGTGAATCACAAAACTCATGGTACCTACCACGTAGCGCATAACCCTTTCAAGTGCATGCCAATGATTACAACCTAGGTTGAACATGAATCTGCTCAATTTTCTCATTGCAAATGATATGTCGCGTCATGTTACGCTAGCTAGGTAGATGAGTGAACCAATTATCAAAGAGTATCTTAGTTGATCTTTAGCAATTTCCTCATTCTTTTGAAGTATCACATTGGGAGCATAAGGTGTTGGAGAAGTCTTGCTATTTTATAGCTAAAATGGCTCAAGAACTTCTCCACATAATGAGATTACAAAAGTGTAATCCCATTGTCCCCCTTAATCAATTTGATATTGAGAATAACACCAGCTTCTCCTAGATCTTTCATGTCAAAACCTTTTGACAGAAAATACATGACTTCATTAATTACATCAATGTTTGTGCCAAAAATCAATACATCATCGACATACAAACAAAATATAACTCATTCACCCCATCATGTTGATAGTATACACATCTATCAACCTCATTTATGACAAATCCCATAGAAGTTAAAATCCTATCATACTTATCATGCCACTTATTATGTGCTTGTTTCAGGACATACAAAGACTTTAATAATTTACACATCTTGACCTCTTGTCCCTTCACTACGAACCTATCAAGCTGATCCATGTAGATCTCCTCATCTAACTCTCCATTTAGAAAAGTTGTCTTTACATCAATTTAATGAATGATAAGAAAATATGAGACAACCAAGAAAGTAATGATATTATTGTGATAAGTATAACGACAGGTGAATAAGTGTCAAAAAACCATTCGCCTTCATTTTTTGTGTCATCAGGCCTAAGCTTCTTCTTTAATACCCACTTACAACCCATGGTTTTACATCCATACGATCAATCAGTGAGTTCCCATGTATCATTGGATAGAATAGAGTCCATCTCATTATGGACAACTTCTTTCCAATCATATAGAACCAGAGATGAATATGCATCGACAATGGTCGTAGGAGTGTTATCCATAAGGTACACAGTGAAATTATCACCAAAGGATTTTGCAACCCTTTGTCTGTTACTCCTTCTTGGAGCTTCAATGTCATCCTCCTCAAGGATTTTCCTCAAATTGATCATGTTGTTCAGAAGACTCAAAATTAATAAGTCTATCAGGTTTAGGAATCATCTTAGAAGAAAATCTAGCAATGTTATGCATATCTTTCAAAGGAAACATATTCTCGAAAAATTTTGCATCACGAGATTCTAAAATAGTATCAACATGCATATCAGACACCTTAGATTTTACTACTAAAAATCTATACGCTATGCTCCTCAGAGTATATCATAGAAAGACGCAATCCACTGTCTTATATCCCAACTTGCATTTCTTCGTGATTGGGATATTGACTTTCACCCAACACCCCAAAGTGCGCAAGTAAGAAAGTGACCATTTTTTTCCAATCCATATCTCATATGGAGTTTATTCTTTATACTTGTATGGAACCCTGTTTAGGATATGACTTGTGGTCAATAAAGCCTCTCCCACCATGTCTTTAATAAACTGACAGTATCTAACATGACATTAACTATGTCAGCTAACGTGCAATTTTTTCACTTAGAACCCCCATTTTATTTGGGTGAATAGGGAGGCATCCTCTCATGAATAATACCGTGTTCCTCAAAGAATTCATCAAATATTTTGGAAAAATATTCATCTCCTCGATCAGACCTTAGACGTTTGATCTTTCTCTCTAATTGATTTTCTACTTTGGCCTTATAGATTTTAATGTAGTATAATGCCTCATCCTTAGTTTGCAATAGATATTCATAACAAAATCTAGAGGCATCATCGGTCAATGTCATGAAATATCTATTCTCACCCTTTGTCAACACACCATTCATCTCGCAAATATCAGAATGTACGAGTTCTAGAGATACCAAGTTTCTCTCCTCGGTCGCCTTGTGAGGCTTCCAAGGTTACTTCGATTGTACACAACTATAGTACTTAGAATATTTGTTAATGGTGAAATTCGGAATTAAACTCATGCTGCACAATTGAGACATCAAGACAAAATTAACGTGACATAAACATGAATGTCAAACACTTACATTGTTAATATTATTCCCACAAATATTGTTCATTAACTTATTTGCTAAAATCTAGAAGGGGAACATGGAACATACCTCTGCAATCATAACATTTACCAATGAATTATTCATGTTTTGACAAGACTAATTTATTAGATTCTAAGACTACCTTAAACACGTATTTGCACAAGATAGAACCGCTAACAAAATTCTTGTTTATCATAGGGACATTCTGCATGTTCCTTGGCTGCACAATCTTTCCCGAAGTAAACTTTAGATCTACCATGTCAACACCATGAACCGAAGCATGTGATCCATTCCCATTAGGACTGAATAATCTTGGACGACTTGATAAGAACAAAACATAGATATATCACCACACACATGAACATTGGCACCCGTATCAAACCACCAACTGATAGTTTGAAATACTAAAAGTATAGTAATTCGATTATCATACCGATCCTCAGTATTGTCGATGGTCACCATGTTGATATTATTTTTGCCCTTTACGGTTTACCCGATCTGGACAATCCTTGGAAAAATGTCCTAGTTCACCACAAGTTAAGCAATTCAACTCAGCTATAATTTTCTTTTTCTTCTTAAATGTAGTGGTTTCATAACCTTGTTAGACTTATACTTTCCTTTGCTCTTGCTATGTGGGGATTTTTGCACTAACTTGGCACTAGACTAGCCCTCGCTCCCTTTGTCAGCAATATCCTTTGCCCGAGCTTTCTCTTAGACATCAAGAGATGATATCAGGTTTTCAACTAAGATCTCTTGTCTATGATGTTTTAGAGTAGTGGCGAAGTTCCTCCATGAATAAGGCAACTTTGCAATTATGCATCCAACCACAAATTTATCATGTAGAGGAGACTTCACGAGGTCAAGTTCCTTTACGGTGCATACAACCTCATGAGTGTTTTCTACTATAGAACGGTTATTCACCATCCTGTATTCATGGAAACTCTTCATAAGGTATAGTTCACTACCTACATCTGATGCATCATATTTTGTAATCTGAGCATTCCACATCTCTTTCGTATCTATCATAGTGATGTAAACATCATATAGACGGTCATAGAGCACACATAAAATGCATCCCACAAAAACATTATTGGCCTCAACGAAATTTTTTTGCTCATCAGCGGAAAGTTTGCCCAGAGGTTTATCAAGTCTCGCTTCCCATACGTTCATAGCAATAAGCCAAAGACATACTTTTGCTTGCCATCTCTTAAAATGCACACCAGAACATTTTTTCTGCCTCAGTGAATCCGCAAAACCATCAATTGAAAAATCATAGATTGCCTATAATAAGATTTTTGGATTGTTGTATAATTAGGCAATTGCAATATTTAGTTCCAAAATTGATAAATCATGACATCCGCATAAACTAGCATGAATAGATCTATCATACACAGAATGAATATAACAACCATGATTTCATAAAACATGATTAATAATCGTACAAGAAATTAAAGCATGTATTGTATGGTAGTCAAGGACGAGTGTGTGGTCGCAACAAAAGTTTTTCTGTTGGTTTCGAATCTTAGTACCACGACAGTGACCAACGGTATAGATGAAAGGTGCGCCGTAATGATAGACGTGAGCAGTCGCGTGGAGCATTTCCCTAAAACCTTATTCACCCTCTCTCGGTATATGATCACAAGGGTGACAGCTTCTGGAGACATGCTCTTCTATTCTCAGTGTACACCAACAGATAGGATGGGGTAGATTACGACGACAGTACAACAGAGCGAAGAGACATGCCAAAAACCCTAGCACGGTTCTTAGTTGTGATCTATTGTATTCTCTTCGTAGAATTGGCAAAATTGATGAGTATTTATATGGGAAAAACTAGATCTCATGTCGCCATCATAATCTAAATCAAGTCGGTTTCCGTATCCTATAAAATCTGCCAATGACAAATGAAAACGGCATCCCTACATAGTAGAGAGCCGGACTTCGATGGACACACGGTCGAACTCGGTAGGCCGACCTCCACCCCATGAGTTGCTCACTCAGGTCAGGCACTCGAGAGTGCTGACCTTCGAGTCTGAGTCCCTAGCTTCGGTTCGGTACTCGGTAGTGCCGACTTCCGATGCCCGACTCCCGACTAGACAATATTCCTTTTCAATGGCATGGGCCTTTGAGATTTATTTAGGAATTGTTAAAATATTCATTTATATATATTCCAAAATTCTAACAATAAAACCCCTATGTGGCAAGTGAGTGCGGACGGTATGGTGTGTATCTTAAACTTATCAAAATTGCTGCTATCCAATGAAAGAAACGGCGTGGAAATCCTTCTCATGTCCAGAAGATACACTCAAACACAATTGAGATGAAATAATCTCAGAGGAGTTTTAATTGAAAATTATAAAGAGAAGCATTGCAACTGCTATAATAATCGACAAAGGGAATTAAATACTGTAAAACTCAGAGCCTCCATTTGTGTGTCATATACATACCCCAATAACAAGTATTTCAAACAACATGAGGCTAGTGTCCATATATGGTGAAAATGATTCGAATAGTTTTCGATTGAATCCAAAAAATGGATTTGGATCTGTATTTATGATTTCAAATACAAATTTTTTTAGATACAGATTCAGATTTGGAATTTTTTTATATTGAAATGGATATGACATTGTTGGTATTCGACGAATAGAAATACTGTTGACACGAAAACGTGCCCCCGCACTTGGGTTAGTTCGATGATCCAAAAGTGTGTGGATACTTAGGAATAAGCCTAAGCGTAAGACAACACTGACGTCTCGTTCCGACTACCCTTAACAGTGGCAAGGGGGTGGAGTCGCCAGGTAATTAGATCACAAGCAAATAATCTAATTAGCCGAAAAGAAATATAAAAATAAAATAAACCAGTCAGCTGAATGGAGCCTAACTGATTTGAAATGTATCGTGCGAAGGGTTCACCGAAGGCAGGCCTTCGACGTCTAGTGCGAAGGGTCTCGCCAAAGGTAGCCTTCGGCGTTCGGATCGATCTGGCCGAAGGCAGGCTCCGAACAGATCTGTGACATGAAGTCACCTCCGAACGACAGTGTTCGGTGCGAAGCCTCTGACGTGACAAAATACTCTAATGCAATGCGCTAGCGCGACTTCGTCCGGTGCAAAGTGTAGGCGTGACGAGGCCTGCTGCGACAAAGCCTGATGTGGAGCTCTCTGGCATGCAGACCTGACCAGACCGACAACAACGTGATGGGTCCGACATGGGTAGTCGAAGCAGAGTACCGCCGAAGGTTGTTCTGGCAGCCTCCGAAACCAGTCTCCTGGCTCCGGACACCTTCGGCGAAGGGGCTCCGAGCGTTAAAACCTGCAACAGAATAGAGATCAAGTGCCGATTCAGCGTGGAGACCGAATTTGCTAAGTGTTGTAGTAGGGAAACAAAGGTATCAATCTGTTACGTAGATTAACAGATACTTCACAAGCGAAGTAACAAAGCGATAGCAATCTATTACGTAAATTAACGGATACTTCACAAGTGAAGCAACAAGGATTACCACTATTTTGACGTGGCCGGTGGATGGCTTCCAGGCAAACCCACGAAGGTTGTGTAGAAAAGTAAAGAAAGATAAATACTGTTGACACGAAAACGTGCCCCCGCACTTGGGTCAGTTCGACGATCCAAAAGTGTGCGGATACATAGGGACAAGCCTAAGTGTAACACAGCACCGACGTCGCGTTCCGACTACCCTTAGCCATTGTAAGGGGGGTGGAGTCGCCATGCAATCAGATCACACAAAATAATCCAATTAGCCGAAATAAATATGTTAAACAGAATAAATCAGCAAACCGGTCAGAGCATGTCTGCTTCGAAGTATGGTGCGAAGGGGGTCGCCGAAGTGTACCTTCGGTGTCTGACGCGAAGTGTCCCGCCGAAGGGTACCTTCGGCGTCCAGACCGACCTGGCCGAAGATGAACTCCGAACAGATATGGACGCGACAATCACCTCTGAACATTGGGGTTCGGTGCGAAGTCTCTGATACAGTAAGATACTAAATAATGACAAACACAACGCGTGAGCGTGACTTCATCCAGAGCGGAGTACGAACGTGGCGAAGCCTGTCGTGATGAAGTCTGTTGGCGTGCGGTCGAAGCAGCAGTCTCGCCGAAGGGTGTTTTGGCGACCTCCAAAACCAATCTCTCAGCTCCGGACACCTCCGATGAAGTAGCTCCGAACGTGGAGACCTACAACAGAGTAGATTCGAAGTACCAATTTGGCCTAAGGACCGAATTCCGCTAAGTGTTGCACTAGGAGCGAAGGTAGCAATCTATTACGCAGATTAGCAGATACTTCATAGGCGAAGTAACAAGGCGATAGCAATCTATTACGTAGATTAATAAATACTTCACAAGCGAAGTAACAAGGCGATAGCAATCTATTACATAGATTAATGGATACTTCACAAGCGAAGTAACAAGGATTACCATTGTTCTGAAGTGGCCGTTGGAGTGCTTCCAGGCAAACCCACGAAGAGTACAAAAAGCAAAGATAAAGTAAATGTGATTCAAAGCTAGGCTTTGTGGTTGATTTTGTTGGGGGGGGGGGCTCTGAACCGGTTTCTCCTCTATACTTATAAGGGCTAGACCTCTAATCTAATCTGCTATAATTCGGCTGAATAGAGATTAACACTTAGCTAGAATCGGATCCAACTCTATCTCTCCCCGAAGTGGGCCTTCGGCCAAGCCTGCCGAAGCCTGCTCCTTGGGCCAAAGCTTCAGCAGGGTGGGCCTCCGAAGGCCTCCTGGCCGAAGGCCGTGGGCTAGCTGGAAGCTTCTAGAGCCCATAGCCCAATGATCCTTCGGCCTTGTAGGGCTTCGGCATGACCCGGGACATGTGTATTTTTGGCCCAGATTACCAAAATTGATATTTTGACAATCTTAATCATTGATGCCATTTTTTGCTATCAACACATGCCCCCTGCCTTTAGTGAACTAAGTGAACTAAAAGCACAACAGGCTAAAGACGATACTTTCCATATCGGCCTTTCGACCACTTCTAAGATGTTTGCCCCACACTTGGGAAATACCTTTTCAAGTATCTACCATTCAAAGTCCTTCGAAACCGCTCTCATTGTAGAGATTCTAATACATATGCATTGCCAGGAGCGATTTCGGCTATTTTGAAAGGGCCTTCCCAACTAGGTGACCATTTACCAAACTTGGGACTCTTAGTGCCTAAAGGTAAAATCGTCTTCCAAACCAACTCATCTACTTGAAACGATTTCGGCTTAACCTTCTTATTGTAGGCTTTAGCTACTCTCCTCTTGTCTACTTCTATGGCTTATAAAGCCCTCAATCTCTTATCAGTCACTTCTTCTAGATTGTCTTTCAAAAGAGTCTCATACTCGTCGACCGATAAGCCATCTTGCTTTAACACTCTTAAAGAGCCAAGATCTACTTCTATAGGTAGAACAACTTCTTGTCCATATACCAACTCATATGGACTAACTTTGGTAGCACCGTGCTTTGCAATTCTACAAGCCCATAGCACCTCGGAGAGCACTTCATGCCACCTTTTAGGGAATTCTTCAATTTTCTTCCTAATGAGCTTAATCACGGTTTTATTACTAGACTCGGTCGGACCATTGGCCTGAGCATAGTAGGACGAAGAGTTTATCAACTTAATACCATAATATTCGGCGAAGTCCCTCACTTCTTTAGAAATAAACGAGCTACCTTGATCTGTAGTGAGAGTTTGAGGAATGCCGAATCTATGTATGATGTGCTTCAAGATAAAGTCAAGTACCTCATTGTGAGTGATGTTCTTGAGAGGCACGACCTCGGTCCACTTGGTGAAGTAATCTGTCGTCATCAACACGAACTGATGCCCTTTTGAGGAAGGAGGGTGAATTTGGCCGATGAAGTCTAAACCCCAACCTCGGAACGACCATGGCTTGACAATAGGGTTGAGTAATGAAGCAGGAGCTAACTGAATATTGCCAAACTTCTAACATGCTTCACACCCTGTATAATACTTAAAACAATCCTCAGTCATAGTCGTCCAGTAGAAACCTGCTCTTTTGAGCATCCAACTCATTTTCTGGGCCGACTGATGAGTGCCACAAAGTCCTTCATGCTTCTGCCGAAGCCTGGCTGGACCCTCGAGGGCTTCAAGGAGTCCGGACCCTTCGGTGGGTGGAGCACTCCGGTCCTGGGACCTTGGCGCACGGTAGCCTCTAGCAGCCAGAGGGGTCCGACCCGGAGGGTGCGCCTGCCCGAAGTCACTAGCTTCGGTAGTGAGACCAAACATCGGCTTCTCCCTTATAGAACATTTTCCTCTCCTGACTTGGTAACTAGATGCTTGCTGAGCAAAATCATTTGAAACCGAATTGGCCTCTCTTGACACATGAGAAATTTTGAACTCATCAAAAGTAGCAACTATGTCCAGGCACTTATCCAAGTAGTTATTTAGCAAGCCGTTAAAACATTGAGCATTCTTAGCCACTTGTTGAAATACTAACAGGGAATCACCATGTGCATGAACATGTTTAAAACCTATGGATTCTAACAATTCAAGCCCTAGCAGTAAAGCCTCGTATTCAGCTTGGTTATTAGTAGAAGGAAACTCTAAACGAGCTGAGGTTTCAAAGTGCGCTCCGCTAGGTGATATGAGAATCACTCCAATACCTTGGCCATTTTTGCAAGCTGAACCATCAAAGTAAAGTTTCCACGACATTACCTCAATCAAAGCAACATTGTCACTCCAACTGACGTCTATGTGGTGATCAACTATAAAGTTGGCTACAATCTGGCCTCTCATAGCTCTTAGGGGTTCATAAGCCAAATCATATTCAATCAGAGTGTAAACCCACTTTCCGATTCTTCCACTTAGAATCGGCTTTTGCAACATGTGTTTTATAACATCGGTTTGGCAAACGACAACACATGTAGTAGGGAGAAGATAGTGGCACAACTTGGTACACGCGTAGTAAAGTGATAAACACAAACGGTCCACAAACGCGTACCTGGTCTCGGCGTCCAGCAGGCGGCGGCTCAAGAATGTGATGATGTACTATTTTCCTTCTACCTCCTTGGTTAGCACGGCCCCGATCAAGTTATCTTTGGCAGCGATGTACAGCCTAAACGGAATCCCGGCTTTAGGTGCTCTCACCATGGGCGGTGATGACAAGCACTCCTTGATTTTCTCAAAGGCGCTTTGCTGGCTTGCCCCCAAGTGAACTCGGCCTCGTTCTTTAGCCGGAGTATGGGGACAAAGGCATCAATCTTGCCAGACAAGTTAGATATAAAGCGACGCAAATAATTCATCTTGCCTAGCAACTTTTGCACATCTTTTTTGCATGTCGGCGCCATAACGTTTCTAATTTTCTCAAGCCTCTTAGGATCAATCTTTATGCCTCCTTCGTGGATCATGAAACCTAAGAACTTACCTGCCTACACGCCAAAAGCACACTTGAGTGGGTTCATTTTTAAGCCATACTGTCGCATCCTATCAAAAGCAACTTTCAAATCGGCTAAATGGTTTCCCATAGCATCCGATTTGACCACAACATCATCAATGTAAACTTCTAATATAACTCCTAGTAAGTCATGAAAGATCAAGTTCATAGCACGTTGATATGTGGTGCCAGCATTCTTCAAACAAAAAGTCATAACGACCCACATGAATAAACCGACAAAACCAGGGCATCGAAAAGCTGTCTTGTAGACGTCCTCTTCGGCCATAAAGATTTGATTATAACCATCATTGCCATCAAGAAAACTTAGTACCTTGTGTCCTGAAGCATCGTTTATTAGCATGCCGGCTATTGGCATCGGATACTCGTCCTTCGGAGTGGCCTTGTTCAGATCCCTAAAATCAATACATACTCGTATCTTGCCGCTCCCTTTCTTCTCTACATGCACAATGTTAGCGACCCATTTTGCGTACCTGCATGGCCTAATAAATTCATCTTTGAGCAGTCGCTCCACCTCTTCTTTAACTAGTACAAAACATCGTCCGGACATGCTAACAAAATCGTAATCTGAAAAATCTCTACCTGACAGACACTCTACCTTGTGAACGGCGTCAACTGACACATCGGCCAATGCCACTTGGGCCAACGTGTCTGCTGGTATGACTTCTACTTCATTGTCGTCCCTGCCAAGTTTCTTCAACATCGAGTAGGGCATTAGGTTAACAGTGGCGCCACCATCAACAAGTAACTGGGAAATCGGCTTTCGTCAATGTGACCCCTAACGTAGAGAGTCTTTAGATGGCGAGCCGAGTCCTCAGTCTTATCAAAAATAGCGTTGTGCGCGCTGAGGTTCAACTGAGCGACCTCGGCCTCGTCCTATGGTAGAGCGAATTCGGCGAGTATTCATCGTCGAGCATGTCTTCCTCGTCGTCACTCGTGAGGAGCCATGCTGAATAGCGTGGGCCTCATGGCTCTAGATGTGATGAGTCATTGTCAACGATAGTCAAAGAGGACTGAAATGAGAGAAGAGATCTGCTGCGTCTGGGCCGCGTGTGACTCAGGTACACGGGCAGCGAGCGACTGTCGGGCAGAGGGGCTGCGAAGTCGGGCTGGCCCAATCCGGGTACATGGGCTAGGAGCAGCAGAGGACCCACTAGGCTGTTGACTAGGATTGACTCAGGTACACGGGCGGTGAGTGATTGCCGGGCTGAGAGAGCTGCGGAATCAGGCCGACCCAATCGGGGTACCTCGTGCAAAGTCGGTGGAGGCTTTGTCAGTTTCGGTGCAAAACTGACGACCGCTGATCTTGTATCGGACTGTCCAGAAGAGAAGCCGTAGTCGCTACGAAAACTTACCTTCCGGATAAGTCATCTGTAAATAGGAGTTTACTATTTTGTCCCTAGGCCCACAGTCAGTCAGTCGAGTCTGTAAAAATATCTTAAGGGCAATTTAGTCTTTTCCTTTTATTTCAGCGTCTGTAAAAAACCCTAAGGGGCTTGTGGAATATTCCTAGCTATTGGGCAGCCTATAAATAGGGCCCCAATCCCTAGGGTTAGGCACCCCTTTTTGCTGAAATCACTATTTATTCTATTGGGTCATTTTGTTTCCTGCGTTCTCTCTCCTCTCCATGCGTGCGCCGCCAGGAAGCTTCCTATGAGTTCATCTCAGAATGTTTCTCTGGTCCAGATGATTTTATTCCTGCTGTTTGTGTGCTGCATCTAATTAATAGCTCTGCAGTCTTCGGTTTGTGCGCAACAATTTTATTCCTGAGTTTTTGAGCTTTTCTGGTTGCTTCGTTTTGTTCTTCACGTGAGTTCTAGTTCTTGTGTGTTGTAGCAAGTAGTACTACTTCCTGTAGCAACAGTACACTAGTACTCTAGCCTTGCTTTTGACAGCATAGCCTTTTTGATCGAGTAGACATGACTTAGCTTTTCTCTGGTTTTTTCTAGCGAAGCCCCCTTCTCTGTTCGAAGTCACTCAGCTCCGTGAGGAAGGCTTCGACCTGACATCTTCGAAGGCTTCGGTAGAACTTTTGACTCAGAACTCGAGTGATAAATCTTGCTTCGAAGTATGCTCTGTTCTAAGGTTTTGTTCTAGCATACTTCGACACTCTTTTTCGAAGCATGTCTCTCTGGTAGACTTCGCTCGAAGTAGATTTCCTGAGAAGTTTCTCTACTGCTGTCATTTCCATTGATCTCAGTTTGTGAGTTCGAAGTTTGTTTTTCGAAGTGTGGTTGTGGGCTTCGACTTCTTGTGTGAACATCAGCAGACTTTGATTCGAAGTTTGTCTGTGGTTCGGAGGTTACCACGTTGGTAGTCTTACCTTGATCAAGCTAGTTTCGAAGGTAGTGGGTAGGCTTCGATTTGGACTTTATGCCGTGTGTCGGCCTTCGCTTCTCTTTCGGAGGTTGTTTTTCTGCGAGCATGGTTCGAAGCTTTCTGATCGAAGCATAGGCTTCAAAGTACACTATTCGAAGCAAGCTTCGATACTTTCATACTTCGCTTCGAAGCATACTTCGCTCTCTGCCACACTCGAACTAGGCTAGACTCAACAAACCTTCGGCACTTCAACGACAACCTTCGCTAGACTTTGACAATGGACTCCGAAGCAGGCTTTGACACTGTGAAGCAGGCTTCGACACAGCGAAGCAGGCTTCGCCAAGTTTCGAACAGGAGACAAATTTGAATAGTAACTTCTCATCTCTTTTCGTGTACACTTAGATCATTTGCTGAGAAGTTTGATTTGCCATGTTTTGAATATTTTGTTTATCTGCCTGTATTGGTGTTTCTCTAGGACACCAGTTTTTCTAGGCTAGATATCTTTAGACATAGGCAATCTATTCACGCTTTGCTGCTTAGTCTTTTGAGGTGCGTTGGGTGTTGGGAGCAGGCCATAGATTCGAAAGAATGTTTAAGGCACCCATTCACCCCCCTATGGTCGCTACTTTCGGTCCTACAAGTGGTATCAGAGCCTGGTTAGGGTTTTTCCATACCTTAACCGGTTCTAAACCCCAGTAGTGATCATGACTTCTCCTGGCAAGGTCCCGTCCTTGGAAGCTTATGGCTATAACTATTGGAAGACTCGCATGCGAGCCTATCTTATGAGCCAAGGCTCGGATATCTGGGACATTTGCGTTCACGCTACGTTCGTTATATTGCCAGTTGCTGAGCATGGTACTCCTGGTATCATTGCACAACATCTGAACAATAGTAAGGTTGTGAACATCTTGTTTTGTGGTTTAGGTCCCACTGAGTTTGAGCGTGTGAGCCATCTCTCCACTGCGAGAGAGATCTGGGCTACCCTCAAGGCACACCATGAGGGAACAGCCCAGGTCAAGGCTCGGCTCTATCAGACCTACCGGCGTGAATATGAGAACACACAAAAGCCGGGTGAATCTGTTGAAGAGTTGTTTGGTCGCTTTCAATCGATCATAAACAAGCTTCGGGACAACAAGGCAAAGGGTGCTTAGTTAGTCTCAGATCACGAGCAGGCGCTCAAGGTTCTCCATACCTTGGACCCAAAGATCTAGGAGATCAAGGTATCCTCTATCATTGAGAGCACATCTTATGATACCTTAACCATTTCTGAGTTGTTTAGCAAGCTGAAGGCCACCGAGGTTGATATCCAGTTGAGATCAAATCTCACTGGCTCTGGATCAAAGTCTCTGGCCCTTGCTACACCTTCTGTTGATCCTTCCTCTGTGAGCTGTGTTGGGTTCTCTTTGATGTCTATCAATGAGGACCAACTTGAGTCTTTGGGAGATGATGATTTGTGTCTTTTTAACAACCGGGTGCGTCGTGTCTATGATAAAAGGATGTTCAAAAGACACGGCACAAAATCCGGCTGCTTTGAGTGTGGTGATCCAGGACATTTCATCGCCGACTGCCCCAAGCGCAATGGTCACAAGAAGGGCACCGGTGGTGGCTTCCACGACTCCGGCAAGCACGACAGCTCCTCCTTCAACAAGGGCAAGCCAAAGACCAGATTCTTTAGAAAGGCCCTGAAGGACTACCGGCGAGAGAACAAGAAGCGTGACAAGGCCTTCTTCGCCGAGATGGAGAAGAGCTACTCCAAGCGGTCCACGTCTTCTTCCTCTTCATCGAGCTCAAGCGATGAGGAGATCGTCATCAGGAAGGGGAAGGACAAGGACAATCCGGCGGGTCTTTGCTTCATGGCTTTCGGGGACAGACCGAAGAGCCGCTCACACCAGCGCCGAAGATCCCGCAAGAGATTCTGGTCAATGTCTCTTGGGGATAAGGAAGAGAAGAGCTCCTCCGATGACTCTGACGACGACAACGAAAAGGTATCATCTTATGAACGTGAAATCGTTGATTTACTTGAAAGCAATCGTCAAGAGTTAAAATATCGAAAAAACTGCTTAGGGGAGCTAAGAAGAGGATAGATGAGTTAGAGAGTGAGCTTGCCGTGGCCAACGGCAGAATTGAGAGTCTATCTTCTTCCCTTTGCTTGGGTGATAGCAGTGAGTGCCCAAAATGTGAGGTGCTTCTGTGTGACCTGTCGACTCTGAAGTCCAGGTACACAGAAAGGGTTGATGAGAGGGACGCTTTGGCTACTGAGCTTGAAAGCACTTAGCTGGAGCTGAAAGATGCTCAAGCCACTGTCGTCGCACCCTATGCTGATTGCCCATCTCATCTAGCTGTCTTAGCTGAGCTAAAAGCCAAGGGCGATGAGCATTTGGGGGATTTGGAGAGAGTGAGAGCTGAGCTGGTGCAGACTAGGCTAGAGCTTGAGACACTGTCAGTTCCACCTACTGTCTGTGAGAACTGCCTGTCTCTTAGATTGGAGTTGATTAAGCTGAAAGCTGGAAAGTCTGTGCAGGTAGATAGCGAGTGTGAGACCTGCTTATCTCAGGTAGAGGTTCTAGCTTCCTTGAGAGAGGAGCTAGCTGATTCTCAGAATGAGAACTTTTACCTCCGTTCTATCCTGAGTTGGATTAGTGCCAGAGAGCCACAGCTCGGCATGATGATCCAGCAGTTCAAGAGGCAGGATGAGTTTGGGGTAGGTTACACATACACCAAGGCTGACTTTGAGAGTGCCATTAGCCGGGCAGTGGAGTGGAGTAAAATGACTCCTAAGCAGAAATACCCCAAGACTCACTCCAATAAGTCTTCCCTGGCTATTCAGCCCAAGGATGGAGTAATCCATGGACAGCCCAAAGCTCCACCCAAGAAGCTCATCTGGGTTCCAAAGCCCAAACACCTCCACACTTCTCTTGACTCTCTTCCTGGACCTTCTCAACCCAAGAAGACTACACCAAACACCACTAAGCCCAAGAACCCCAAGCCTCAACCACATACCAAGAAGCCCACCTACCATTGTGAGTATTGTCAGAGAGAAGGGCATCTTGCAGAGTTTTGCTTCAGGAGGAAGCGGGTTGAGAGAGCAGAGCGTGCTCGTGGTGGTCACGAGCAGTTCTACCAGCAGGGTGGTAGACTGCGTGTTCCTCGACGTGGGGAGAGGCTAGAGGCCAGGCCGCGTTGTGTATGTGGTGGTAGAGGAGACGACTTTCTTTCTCGTACTCCAGTTGGTGGTGTTCGTTCCGGCAGAGTTCCAGGACGTTTTGGCTACGGTCCTGGACCTCGTGGCTGAGGTTTTAGGTAGAACCATGGACTGCGCTTTGAGCCGCGCTTTGGTCCAAACTCTTCTGATGGTTTTCTCTTTCCGTCTTTTGAGCAGATGGCTCGACACTGGTTTAGTTATTTTGCTAAACCTGGTGCCGGACCATTGTCTCCCCGTTACAACCACTGATTGTGCAGGATCAGGGACTGGAGGACGTTTGGATCATGGAATCAGGATGCTCTCGCCACATGATGGGACATCGCAGATGGTTCTCCAGTCTCACTCCCCTGAGCTCCAAAGAGTACACCACTTTCGGGAACAGTGGTCAAGGGAAAGTAAGTGGCATCGGCTCAATTCGCATTTTAGATCATTTCTCTTTGAAGAATGTTGCCTTGGTTAAAAATTTGAACTTTAACTTGATTTCTGTTTCGCAACTTCTTGAGGATGGTTTGGAAGTGCGTTTTATGAAGAGCAATTCTTTTGTGTTTGATTCTAGAGGGTATTTGATTTGCCAGATCTTACCATTTGGTAAAGTTTTTCAAATTGACTTCTCTAGTTCTTTTGGCCCTTCTCGCTGTTTGATTGCTGGATCTTCTTCTGAGCTCTGGAAGTGGCATAGGAGGTTAGGTCATTCCAGTTTTGATCTGCTAGTCAGGTTAAGCTCTATGGACCGCATCCAAGGATTGTCCAAGCTTAAAATGGAGAAAGATCTAGTTTGTCATCCCTGTCATCATGGGAAAATGGTTGCCGCTTCTCACTCACCTGTGACTCAGGTGATGACTTCGTATCCGGGCGAGCTGTTACACATGGACACTGTCAGTCTAGCTCGGGTACGCTCAGTCGGTGGGAAATGGTACGCGCTTGTCATTTTGATGACTTTTCTCGATTCTCGTGGGTTTTCTTTTTGGAGTCTAAGGATGAAACTTTTCAGTTTGTTCATGACCTGATTTTGAAGCTGAAGAATGAGAACAATGGTCAGATGCGAGCAATTCGCTCAGACAACAGCTCTGAGTTCAAGAACTCTCATTTCGTCAGCTTCTGTAGTGATCAGGGTCTTGACCATTAGTTTTCTGCTCTTTACACTCCCCGACAGAATAGCGTTGTGGAACGAAAGAACTGCACGCTAGTCGAGATGGCCAGGACGATGCTCGATGAGCACAGGACTCCTAGGTGTTTTTGGGCTAAAACCATGAACACGACTTGCTATCTGGCCAACCGCATTTTTCTTAGAGCTTACCTAGGTAAGACCTCATACGAGTTGTGGTTTGGCAGACAGCCCAAAGTGAGCCACTTGCGAGCGTTTGGCTGCAAGTGCTTTGTGCTCAAGAAGGGAGGGCATTTGGACAAGTTTGAGTCTCGTTGCTGGGACAGAGTTTTTTCTTGGCTACGCTTTACATTCTCTAGGTTTCCGTGATTGGAACCTCGACTCCCAGCAGCTTGTCGAGACTTGTGAGGTTTCTTTTGACGAATCCTTGCCTTCTTTAACTCCTTCTTTTGAGCTTTCTTGCGATGATGAGCTCGGAGAGTCCATCTTCGAGGAAGATGAGGATACTCCAGCTGCTGATGAGGGTGGGCCTCCTGCACCTCCTGTAGAGCCCACACCTTCTGAGACTTCGACTGAGGACGAGGGCGGACCTCTGATCACTTCTTCCACTTCGATCGAGCCCCCTCAGTCGAGTCCAGAGGTGCCAGCTGCTGACTCCGGTGAGGTGACTTCAGATCACCAGGGATCCCGAGCAGTTCAGCGTGATCACCCCTCAGAGCTCATCATTGGTGATTTGACTGAGAGAACTTTGCGTTCATCTGGTACCTCTCTTGCTGTGTTTGCTGAATCTGCTTTTGTTGCATCTTTTGAGCCCAGAGATGTTTCTCATGCTCTTTCTGATTCTAATTGGATTAATGCTATGCAAGAAGAGCTTGAGAACTTTGTCCGCAATCGGGTTTGGACACTAGTTGAGCCGCCACCAAGATGCAACCCCATAGGCACCAAGTGGGTATTCAAGAACAAGCAAGGTGAAGATGGGGTGTGGTGCGCAACAAAGCTTGATTAGTTGCCCAGAGTTTTTGCCAGAAGGAGGGTATTGATTTTGAAGAAACTTTCGCCCCTGTTGCCCATCTTGAGTCCATTCGCATTCTCTTAGCTTTTGCCGCTTCGAAAGGTTTTAAGCTTTTTCAAATGGACGTTAAGAGTGCTTTTCTAAACAGGTTCATAGAGGAGGAAGTCTATGTTAGGCAGCCCCCCGGTTTTGAGAACCCTAAGTTTCCTCGACATGTTTTTAAGCTGCAGAAGGCTTTATACGGGTTGAAGCAAGCCCCCAGGGCTTGGTATGACCGATTGAAGCAATTTTTGTTGGGGAAGGGCTTTGTGATGGGTTCTGTGGATAAAACTCTCTTTTTGCTCAGAGTTGCTTCAGATTTCTTGGTTGCTCAGATTTACGTGGACGATATTATTTTTGGAGGTACTACTGATTCTCTTCTGTCCAAGTTTTCTGAGCAGATGCACAGCGAGTTTGAGATGAGCCTCATGGGTGATCTCAAGTATTTTTTAGGGCTCCAGATCAAGCAGACCAAGGACGGCACCTTCATCCACCAAGGTAAGTACACTCGTGACATGTTGAAAAAATTTGACTTTGGTGGAGAGCTAAAACCGTAGATGACCCCGATGGGCCCATCTGGGGGCCTGGACAAGGACGAGAGCGGCATCAAGGTCAATGAGAGAGAGTTTCGAGGGATGATCGGATCGCTGCTGTACTTAACAGCGACAAAGCCGGACATACAGTTCGCCATGGGACTTTGCGCGCGTTTCCAGTCTTCACCACGCGCGTCTCATCGACAGGCTGTCAAGCGCATCTTCAGGTATCTCACTTATGTGCCCGATCTCGGTCTTTACAATTCAGCATCATCATCTCTTGATTTATCTGGCTTTTTGGACGCTGACTTTGGTGGGTGCCGGTTGGATCGCAAGTCGACTTCCGGTACTTGCCAGTTTCTTGGTTCTTCCCTTGTCTCTTGGTCTTCTCGAAAATAATCTGGAGTTGCTCTTTCGATCACTGAGGCTGAGTATGTAGCTGCTGCTAGTTGCTGCTCACAATTAGTTTGGATGATTTCCACGTTGCGAGATTTTGGGTTGTTCTTTCCTACCAGAGTTCCATTATTTTGCGACAGCACTAGTGCTATTAGTGTAGGGAAAAACCCTTGTCTCCATTCAAAAACCAAACATATTGATGTGCGCTTTCACTTTCTGCGGGATCAATATGAGAAAGGTGTCATTGACCTTGTTCATGTTGATACCCATCATCAGTTGGCTGACATTTTCACCAAACCCCTAGATCAGTCTACTTTTGAGCGTTTACGAGGGGATTTGGGTGTTGTGTATCCTTTCTAGGATATTTTGCTTCAGTTTTCTTTCTTCTTTACTCTTTTCTTGAGTCTTTTTGTGTGTGTTCATATCATGCATATTCACATATCACACTTTTGAGCTTGCTTCTGTTATGTGATTGAACTGCTTTACTTCTTCTAGCTGGTACATGCTTTTGATTACTTGTCAATGATCATGTCTTGTCTCAGTTCGCTTGATATGTCTGATATCTGTCATATGGATGGCTTTTATGCTTTAAACTTGAAAAATGATCACCATTGCTTCTGGTAACTAGCATGCGTAGGCTGAATGTTCTTGCTATCTGTTACATGCCTTGTAGCTAGTTCCTGACTTAGATGCAAATATGCAACTTGGACATCTTTCTGCTTTAAACATGGAAATGTGCTATAAAAATGATAAAAAATCAAGAACAATGAAAATTACATGCCTTTTATGCATCACTTGAAAAGATCCAGGTGGGTTTGCTTTGTCGCATTACATTGTTCTGGACTGCATACCATATCACTTTGGTATGAACTAGGGCAGTGTAGTGTATGCCAAGACCAATGTCTTAAGCTTCTGATGGTCCAGTTTTGGCCTAGGCTTGACTTGGTCAGTTAGTATAAGGTTTGACATGCAAATAACCACTGGCAAAAATGGAAAAGGAAAAAGAAAAAGCCTGAAAACTGAAATGATAACAAGTTTGCTGAAGCACTTCGTTTTTGGACAAAGCTTATCTTGGTAGATATCAGTTAGCTTCTACATATCATGCTCTACCTTGCTTGTCAACTGGAAAATGTGGTGATGCTTTTGTTTGCAAAAATTGAAAATGTGTGCTAATGACTTTCTTTAGATATCATCTGTTGCACTGATCATGCCATGTGTCTTAGACAGTATGTCTTTTGCTATACTTGTTAGATGTTATAATTGCAGTCAATCATACCTGAGAAGCATGCTTTCTTCACTCCACTTGCACTCCAATTACATTCATTGCATATTTTGAAGGGGAGTTGCGTTTCAGGGGGAGTCTGCGTCTCTTTTGAGTGCTTGATGAGTTCACTTGTCAACAAGGGGGAGAAATTTTGGGATCAAAGTTTAAGGGGGAGTTTTTGTCCCATTTGTTCTTACTCTGTTGATATCCTTGTTGATGTTTCTGAAATCGCACTCATTTTGAGCTTTTACATTTTGGTTAACCATAATGACCACTTCTTGCTTTTGTTTGGCTTTTACATTTTGAGCTTTTACTCTGTTGATATCCTTGTTGATCTTCTTCTTTGTTTTCTTTTGCTTTGTTTTCATGTTTCCACATGTGTTCGCAGGTGCTGAAGAGCTGAAGAAGTGAAGTGTTGACAATGCACTCATCAAGGGGGAGATTGAGGAGCCATGCTGAATATCGTGGGTCTCATGGCTCCAGATGTGATAAGTCATTATCAACGATAGTCAAAGAGGACTGAAATGAGAGAAGAGATCTGCTGCGTCTGGGCCGCGTGTGACTCAGTTACACGGGCAGCGAGCGACTGTCGGGTAGAGGGGCTATGAAGTCGGGTGGCCCAATCCGGGTACATGGGCTAGGAGCAGCAGAGGACCCACTGGGCTGTTGACCAGGATTGACTCAGGTACACGGGCGGTGAGTGATTGCCGGGCTGAGAGAGCTACGGAATTGGGCCAGCCCAATCCGGGTACCTGGTGCAAAGTCGGTGGAGGCTTTGTCAGTTTCGGTGCAAAACTGACGACCGCTGATCTTGTATCGGACTGTCCAGAAGAGAAGCCGTAGTCGCTACGAAAGCTTAGCTTCCGGATAAGTCATCTGTAAATAGGAGTTTACTATTTTGTCCCTAGGCCCACAGTCAGTCAGTCGAGTCTGTAAAAATATCTTAAGGGCAGTTTAGTCTTTTCCTTTTATTTTAGCGTCTGTAAAAAACCCTAAGGGGCTGGTGGAATATTCCTAGCTATTGGGCAGCCCATAAATAGGGCCCCAATCCCTAGGATTAGGCACCCCTTTTTGCTGAAATCACTTTTTATTCTATTGGGTCATTTTGTTTCCTACGTTCTCTCTCCTGTCCATGCGTGCGCCGCCAGGAAGCTTCCTGTGAGTTCATCTCAGAATGTTTCTCTGGTCCAGATGATTTTATTCCTGCTGTTTGTGTGCTGCATCTAATTAATAGCTCTGCAGTCTTCGGTTTGTGCGCAGCAATTTTATTCCTGAGTTTTTGAGCTTCTCTGGTTGCTTCGTTTTGTTCTTCACGTGAGTACTAGTTCTTGTGTGCTATAGCAAGTAGTACTATTTCCTGTAGCAACAGTACACTAGTACTCTAGCCTTGCTTTTGACTGCATAGCCTTTTTGATCGAGTAGACATGACTTAGCTTTTCTCTGGCTATTTCTGGCGAAGCCTCCTTCTCTGTTCGAAGTCCCTCAGCTCCGTGAGGTAGGCTTCGACCTGACATCTTCGAAGGCTTCGGTAGAACTTTTGACTCAGAACTCGAGTGATAAATCTTGCTTCGAAGTATGCTCTGTTCTAAGGTTTTGTTCTAGCATACTTCGACACTCTTTTTCGAAGCATGTCTCTCTAGTAGACTTCGCTCGAAGTAGATTTCCTGAGAAGTTTCTCTACTGCTGTCATTTCCAGTGATCTTAGTTTGTGAGTTCGAAGTTTGTTTTTTGAAGTGTGGTTGTGGGCTTCGACTTCTTGTGTGAACATCAGTAGACTTCGATTCGAAGTTGGTTTGTGGTTCGGAGGTTACCACGTTGGTAGTCTTACCTCGATCAAGCTAGTTTCGAAGGTAGTGGGTAGGCTTCGATTTGGACTTTCTGCCGTGTGTCGGCCTTCGCTTCTCTTTCGGAGGTTGTTTTTCTGCGAGCATGGTTCGAAGCTTTCTGATCGAAGCATAGGCTTCGAAGTACACTGTTCGAAGCAAGCTTCGATACTTTCATACTTCGCTTCGAAGCATACTTCGCTCTCTGCCACACTCGAACTAGGCTAGACTCAACAAACCTTCAGCACTTCAACGACAACCTTCGCTAGACTTCGACAAGGGACTTCAACGACAACCTTCGCTAGACTTCGACAAGGGACTCCGAAGCAGGCTTCGACACTGCGAAGCAGGCTTCGACACAGTGAAGCAGGCTTTGCCAAGTTTCGAACAGGAGACAAATTTGAACAGTAACTTCTCATCTCTTTTCATGTACACTTAGATCATCTGCTGAGAAGTTTGATTTGCCATGTTTTGAATATTTTGTTTATCTACCTGTATTGGTGTTTCTCTAGGACACCAGTTTTTCTAGGCTAGATACCTTTAGACTTAGGCAATCTGTTCATGCTTTGCTGCTTAGTCTTTTGAGGTGCGTTGGGTGTTGGGAGCAGGCCATAGATTCGAAAGAATTTTTAAGGTGCCCATTCACCCCCCTCTAGTCGCTACTTTCGGTCCTACAACTCGGACTAGGAGCCGGATTGGTTATCTCAATCGGCTTAACTCTCCATATCTGTCTCGTGGTTGGTCGAGGGCGGATTTCTTCAAAAATAGCGTCGCGCTCATCCTCAACCTTCTTCTTGCGCATCTCCTATGCCCGTAGTCATTGTAGATGCCTCTTTTGTGATTTGGACATGCCTGGAGGTGACCAAGATGGTTGTGGCTTGGTGCCACGTGCCACTGCCTGGTTCTTGTCAACTCTAACCGAAGTGGTACTGCCCACCCCGGCCTCATGCACTCTGTATTCAGAGGAGCCTTCGCTGCGGACCCCAGCAATCGAACTAGCCTCGTTCGGCCAATCGGACCAGGATCCGGCGCAGGCCTCGGCCGAAGCAGCGGACTTACCTGATGAGGGCATCACTTCACATGATACACACATGGAGCCTCCACCGACAATTCAATTACATGGACCAATCACACGCGCCCGTGCCCGTCGCTTGAACCATGAGGTTAATTCTTTCCTTAGCAACTATGTTAATATTTGTTTGGATGGGATGCTACTGAATACTAGTGATATTTTGTTGCTTAGGAACATGGGAGATGGAATAGGAGAGTTGGAGTTGAAGACGGAGTCGCACGGATGATTTGAAGTCAAGAATTCGCTGGTTCGGACTACATCAACCACCATGCACTAAAATGTGCGTATTTTCCTCATACGAAGTCCGATTGACACGTTCTTGGACTTTTTGGAAAGATAAGGAGAAGACGGATATTTTTCCGTTGGTTTCATCTCATTTGGAGTCTCGAGTCGTCCTGTGTGTTTGAAACAGTCCTGCGTGACAGAATTAGGCCGTGTTGGCCCATAGTCCGAGTCTGTACGTCTTCTAGCCCATAGTCCGAGTCTGTACGTCTTCTACAGGCTGCCCATGCCTTATATACTCATGCTAGCCTCCTTTAGGGTTAGGTTTTGCTTTGTTTGCATCTACACTTGTGTGTTTAGATCCCGCTCCTGCACCGGACCGATTGGCTGCTGCATCAGCGTTTGTGAAACCTCTCCTCTTCATAGTTTATCTATGATTTGGCATTCGACTTGTATCCTTCCTGTTCTTGCTTGTGTTCTTGGGTTCGCTTGCAGGAACTAGCCTTCATGGTGAGGTCAATCGCGCCCTGCGTGGTTGATAACCAATGGAGACGGTGGTGTAGCGATTGCAAGGTTTTGATCCGCCGGACCGGAGCCTTGGATCGTCAACGTCGAGATTCTCCCCCAATCCAAGTTATCCTTTACCTAGCGGAAGATCGGGACCAATCCCCCATTAGTTGGTATCAGAGCTCAGATTTCCCGTTAGGTAACCTCGATCTTCGTTTGTTTTACCTAGAGTCCAGAAAACCCTCACAAAAAAATCCCCACCGAAAACCCCTTTGTGCCTTGCGATTTTATTTTCAGTTTTTAACCTTGTTGAGTTTGTGTTCTTGGTCGAGTCTTGTTGCTGGTTTAGTAATCCCTTTGTGTCATTTGAGTAGTAGTTGGTCTTGTGTCTCAAAAAATTCCCCACCCGAAAACCCCCCTCCACAGCCCTACTCGTTTTCCACATCGAATCTTTGTGACCCCCCTTCGGTAAAACAGGCATAACTTTTCGCTCGTTTGGCAGAAAAATCTGAAATTTTTTGAGCATATTCTTGACCCAATTTGGAGCCGACCCTAACATGGGTTCCCCTGTTAGCCTTCATTAGAATCGCCAAAAAAATCAGGAAGATAAAGAAAAAAATTGGTCAAAGTTTTTGCTCGTCGTTCAGCGAACTTGTTAAATTTTTGTGAACCACATCCCACCTCAGTTGCAGGTGCCAATTTTTGTGGTTGCATCTCTTGTCATCCTTGTTCAAAAAAAATAGAGTGAAAAAAAAGAACCAGTCCTGTCGATTGCTTGTCCGATCTCTTGTCCGATCCCTTGTCCGATCTCTTGTCCGATCCCTTGTCCGATCAGCGGCAGCGGCAGATTCTGCTTGTCTGATATCTTGTCCGATCCCTTGTCCGATCTCTTGTCCGATCCCTTGTCCGATCAGCGGCAGCGACAGAGAGCTGAATTTGGCCTATTATTGCCTCCACTTGAGTTTTGGGCACATAGATTCCCTCTATTGCTTGAATTTTTACATTGGGAGCACTAAGGCCAGCAACTTTGACGAGTACTAGGGAACACTTATTGAACTTGGTTTAACTGTTATTACTATCTCTAATCCTTGCTACTCACTTTGCCTTCCAAGCTACACCTTTCTCTTGGTCAGGACAGGTTCATTTCTTGCAATTGCACACCACCCTCCACTTGGTTCTTCGCCTGTAGGCCGGTGACCTCACTGCGGCGTGGTAAGAACACTTGAAAGCGTGGGTAAGGCGCTTGACAGATTGCTTCCACCGCACACCACCACCCCACCTAGTTGCTTTCCATAAGGATTATTCTTTGTTGCTTGTCTTTTCACTAACATGGCAGATAACAGCGGAACACCTCCATCTGATTTTAATGATTGTGTCTCACGACGTGCTCTACTAGAGTCTCAGCGGCAGACCCAACATTCCATCGAACATCTCGCGCGTACTGTGGCTGACCTAGTGGACCGGATGACTGCCCTGGAGACACGATTGCCTGCTGCACAAGCCGACGACAACCATGTTGAGGAGGAAGACGATCATATTGAAGAGGAAGACGACCTATCCTATGTCGGGAACAATGGCATTGACCCTGATAAGGCTGCACGTCATCCCTTTCAGTTCAATCATCAAGGTATGGGCGGCCACCGCAACCGCCATCCACGAGGTAACAACGGCAACCGTGGGAACAATGATCCCTACTCTAAGGTAAAATTTTCGGTACCTCATTTTGCTGGCACCTATGATCCAGATGCATATTTAGATTGGGAGATGTTAGTCTAACAAAAATTTAATGCCCACATGGTTCCTGCTATCTACCGTGTGCGCTTAGCTACTAGTGACTTCACTGGATATGCTCTTCTTTGGTGGACTGAAATAGTTCAGGTTGGCAATGAACCACAAAATTGGGGTATGTTAAAATGGCAAATGCGTGGTAGATGGGTTCCTCCTCCATATAAACGTGATTTGAGAAAAAATTGCAGCGCCTAAACCAAGGAAATAAATCGGTAGAGGAGTATTATCAGGAGTTGCAAATAGGTTGCATGCGTGCTGAAATTGAGGAGGACAATGAGTATAAAATGGCCCGTTTTTATGGTGGTTTAAGACGTGAAATTCAGGATATCATTGATTATAAAGAATACAATACTATCACTCGCCTTTTCCACCTTGCTATACTTGCAAAAAAAGAATTGCAGGGTTGTCAACAACCACAACGCAACATGAGGACCAATATTGGTGGTGCCACTTCACGCTCAAGTGGGCAGCAGCAACAGCAGCGACCACCACCACCTTCTCGACCGGCGGCTACATCAGCACCTTCTACATCTACAGCCCAGGCTGAGAGCTCCAAGGCTGTAGCATTCAAGGCGCCAGCCAAGCCCACCTCCTCGGCAGCCTCTACTGCACGTTCTGCAGCGATCCAGTGTCACCGATGCAAAGGATTTGGCCACGTTATGAAGGACTGCCCTAGTCAGCGGGCTTATATCGCTACGGAAGACGGTGGCTATGTAAGTGCTAGTAATGTTGAAGATGAATACGCACTTGCTGCTAACATTGCAGGTGATTACGATGCTTCCGACGATGATGTTGTTTTTGCACCGAATGCCTCTGCCGACCATGAAGCACTTATTGTACAACGCGTCTTGAGCACTCACATGGAGCAGGATGATTGGGCACAACGGAATAATCTGTTTCAGACCTTCTTCATCGTCAATGACCGTCGTGTACGTGTCATCATCGACAGTGGTAGTTGCAACAATTTGGTGAGCCACGACATGGTAACGAAGCTTCAACTTCCCACACGTGCGCATCCACACCCTTACCATGTGCAATGGTTCAACAATAGCGGTAAGGTCAAGGTAACACAAACTGCTCACATCAAATTTTCCATTAGTACATACTTCGGAGTTGCTGATTTTGATGTAGTACCAATGCAAGCATGTTCTCTGTTACTTGGTAGACCTTGGGAGTATGATACTGATGCTACACACCATGGTAGGAGCAATAAGTACACATTTATGTATAAAGGAAAGAAAGTTACATTGCTTCCTATGACTCCTGCTGAAATTGTGAAATTTGAACAAGAAAAACATGCTAGGGATGCACAAAAGAGCAAACAACCTTCTGAAAATCAGCAAGTAGCCAAAACGCTTTCGAGGCAACAGAAATATAAATTTTCTTCTCCTTCTTCATCACAAGTTATTAATCTGAAAGGACGTGTCATGCTTGCAACTAAAACTGACCTTGCTGAAATTTGTGATGATACTCCCATGATATATGGCTTGATTTGCACGAACGTGCTGTTTTCACTTGCGAACATTCCTAGCTCTGTTCCTGTTGCAGTCACTGACCTTTTGCAGGAGTTTAACGATGTTTTTCCTGCTGAGATACCACCCGGGCTGCCACCGATACGCGGCATCGAGCACCAAATTGATTTGATCCCGGAAGCGTCTCTTCCTAATCGTGCAGCGTACCGTACCAATCCAGAGGAGACAAAAGAAATTGAGCACCAAGTACAGGACCTTCTTGATCGTGGGTACGTCCGTGAAAGCCTTAGTCCTTATGCAGTACCCGTTCTTTTGGTGCCTAAGAAAGATGGTAGTTGGCGCATGTGTGTTGATTGTCGTGCTATTAATAATATCACCATTCGATATCGATACCCTATTCCTAGATTGGATGATATGCTTGATGAGCTTAGTGGTGCCATTATCTTTACTAAGATCGATCTCCGTAGTGGCTACCACCAAATTCGCATGAAACTAGGTGATGAATGGAAAACTGCTTTTAAAACAAAGTTTGGATTATATGAGTGGCTTGTCATGCCTTTTGGACTTACTAATGCACCTAGTACCTTCATGCGCTTGATGAATGAAGTCTTACGGCACATTATAGGATGCTTTGTGGTTGTATACTTTGATGATATCTTGGTTTATAGCAAGTCTCTCACTGAGCATGTTGAACACCTACGTGCTGTTTTTTTTTGTCCTCCGTGAGGCTAGAATGTTTGGTAACATTGAGAAGTGCACGTTTTGCACGGATCGAGTTGTGTTTCTTGGATATGTTGTCACTTCACAAGGTATTGAGGTTGACATGGTAAAGGTAGAAGCAATCAACAGCTGGCCGCAACCCCAAACTATCACACAGGTACGTAGTTTTCTTGGTCTTGCAGGTTTCTACCGGCGTTTTGTGAAAGATTTCAGCACCATAGCCGGTCTTTTGCATGAGTTGACCAAGAAGGGAGTTACTTTTACTTGGGAACCAACACAAGAATAAGCTTTTGCCACACTCAAGGATCGCCTTACACATGCACCTCTACTTCAGCTACCCGACTTCAGTAAGCCTTTTGAGTTAGAATGTGATGCTAGTGGTTTTGGAATAGGAGGTGTGCTGCTACAAGGAGGTAAACTCGTGGCCTATTTTAGTGAGAAATTACATGGTCCACAGTTGAATTATTCTACCTATGATAAGGAATTATATGCCTTAGTGCGTGTGCTTGAAACTTGGCAACATTACCTTTTGCCTAAGGAGTTTATTATTCATTCGGATCATGAAGCATTGAAGCATATACGTAGTCAAGCAAATCTAAATAAACGACATGCTAAATGGGTAGAATTTATTGAGACTTTTCCATATATCATTAAGCATAAGAAAGGAAAAGATAATGTGATTGCCGATGCTTTATCTAGATGTTATACATTGCTTTCTCAACTTGATTATAAGATCTTTGGTTTAGAAACATTGAAGGACATGTATGCTACTGATTTGGACTTCAAAGATGCTTTTGCAAACTGTACAGATGACCGTGCTTGGAACAAATATGTGCTGAATAATGGATATCTTTTTCGTGCTAACAAGTTATGTGTGGCGGCTAGCTCTCTTCGCTTGTTGTTATTATAGGAAGCACATGGTGGTGGTTTGATGGGTCATTTTGGATCAAAGAAAACTGAAGATGTGCTGTCCACACACTTCTATTGGCCTAGGATGAGACGAGATGTTGAGCGCTATGTGGCACGATGCACTACTTGCAATAAAGCTAAGTCCCGTCTAAACCCACATGGTCTTTATATGCCTCTGCCCGTTCCTAGTGTACCTTGGGAGGATATTTCTATGGATTTTGTGTTAGGATTACCTAGAACTAAGAGGGGGAGGGATAGTATTTTTGTGGTGGTAGATCGGTTCTCTAAAATGGAGCATTTTATACCTTGTCACAAGAGCGACGACGCTACCAATGTTGCTGATTTGTTTTTCAGAGAGGTCGTACGCTTGCATGGAGTTCCCAATACCATCGTTTCAGAGAGGTCGTACACTTGCATAAGTTGGGAACGAAGCTGCTGTTTTCTACTACTTGTCACCCACAAACGGATGGGCAAACGAAGGTCGTCAACCGCACATTGTCCACCATGTTGAGGGCTGTTTTGAAGACCAACTTGAAGCTCTGGGAAGAGTGTCTACCTCATATTGAGTTTGCATATAATAGGTCAGTACACTCCACTACTAAGGTAAGTCCGTTTCAAGTGGTCTATGGCTTTAATCCGCGTGCTCCTATTGATTTGCTACCATTGCCACCATCTGAAAAATTGAATTTTGATGCTACTACACGTGCTGAATTATTGCTTAAAATGCATGAAACTACTAAAGCAAACATAGAGAAAATGAATGAGAAATATCGTGCTTATGGTAGTAAGGGTAGAAAAGAGATGACATTTGAACCGGGTGATCTTGTTTGGTTGCACTTGCGCAAGGATCGTTTTCCTGATTTGAGAAAGTCTAAATTGATGCCCCGTGCTGATGGTCCTTTCCGTGTGCTTGAGAAGATAAATGATAATGCATATAAACTTGAATTGCCTGCAGCTTTTAGGGTTAGTCCCACATTTAATATTTCAGATTTAAAGCCCTATTTGGGAGATGACGATGAGCTTGAGTCGAGGACGACTCCAATTCAAGAGGGGGAGGATGATGAGGGCATCACTTCACATGATACACACATGGAGCCTCCACCTACAATTCAATTATAAGGACCAATCACATGCGCCCGTGCCCGTCGCTTGAACCATGAGGTTAATTCTTTCCTTAGCAACTATGTTAATATTTGTTTGAATGGGATCCTACTGAATACTAGTGATATTTTGTTGCTTAGGAACATGGGAGATGGAATAGGAGAGTTGGAGTTGAAGACGGAGTCACACGGATGATTTGAAGTCAAGAATTCGCTGGTTCGGACTACATCAACCACTATGCACCAAAATGAGCGTATTTTCCTCATACGAAGTCCGATTGACACGTTCTTGGACTTTTTGGAAAGCTAAGGAGAAGACGGATCTTTTGCCGTTAGTTTAGTCTCATTTGGAGTCTCGAGTCATCCTGTGTGTTTGAAACAGTCCTGCGTGACAGAATTGGGCCGTGTTGGCCCATAGTCCGAGTCTGTACGTCTTCTAGCCCATAGTCCGAGTCTGTACGTCTTCTACAGGCTGCCCACGCCTTATATACTCACGCTAGCCTCCTTTAGGGTTAGGTTTTGCTTTGTTTGCATCTACACTTGTGTGTTTAGATCCCGCTCCTGCACCGGACCGATTGGCTGCTGCATCAGCGTTTGTGAAACCTCTCCTCTTCATAGTTTATCTATGATTTGGCATTCGACTTGTATCCTTCCTGTTCTTGCTTGTGTTCTTGGGTTCGCTTGCAGGAACTAGCCTTCATCGCGAGGTCAATCGCGCCCTGCGTGGTTGATAACCAATGGAGACGGTGGTGTAGTGATTGCAAGGTTTTGATCCGCCGGACCGGAGCCTTGGATCATCAACGTCGAGATTCTCCCCCAATCCAAGTTATCCTTTACCTAGCAGAAGATCGGGACCAATCCCCCATTATTACCTCTGTCAGACTTCAGCGATGGGGCCTTTAGGATTGGGACTTCCTTAGACCCTACTCTGACTGTGATAGCTTCGGACTCTCTGTCCTTTGCCCCTTCGCGCCCGTACCCTTCGACTTCGATGAGTCGGCTCGGAGGTACTACAGACAGCCTATTGACGATGCCTCCCTCCGCTGTGTCTGTTTGTCCCTGCCATTCATAATACTCCGAAGAAAAATAAGGAATAGCGTTAAGTTGCGGAGGGTACTCCGTCTGTGATACATATGGAGCCTACGGAGTCCCCACCTAGTTGTACGGTGGAGGCATCGGCGGCTCTAGTGGCCTCGCCCACTATGAGCCGAACCCGTTACCCAGAGGGGGGTTCAGCAGAGTCGATGGTGTCTCGGACCATATCAGTGAGGGGTCTTGCCAGGCCAGAGGTACATTCGGCTAATGCGAGTCGAACCCTCCTATCGAAGGGTTCGTCTAGAGTGGTGCGGGGTTTGGCCATTGGGGGCCGAACTCGCTCCGGATGGGGTTTGGCCACTGGGGTCCAAAGCTACTGTACGGGCGGTTCGACCATTGAGGTCCGAAGCCACCGTACAGAGTGTTATGCCACTGTGGCCCAAAGTCACCATGCGGAGGGTTCGGCCAATGTGGTCCAAAACCATCACGAGGGGGGCTCGGCCACTGTGGTCCAAAGCCACCCTCTGGATGCCTTGGGCCCTTGGGCTGACTTAGTTTTTTAGCGTGGGGGCCTGCTTCCTTCGCTTTTCTTTGATGCTTGTTCAATAGTATCCCGTATGTTACCTTTGGCTTCTTGCGAGCCTTAGCCGAAGGAAAGCTAATGTTTTGTTTCCACACTCCCACCTCGGGGTTCTTAGGTATGAGTGTGCTCATGCGCGGATCTCCAACAATTATCGCCTTGCCTTTAGTCGACTCGGCCTGTTCTGGCCAAATCAACACCTTCTTCTCACCGAGGTCGACGGCATTGACGGGGAAGGGATCTTTGTCCAGCTTCATCTTTGGATTGTGGTCTATTTCCAATCGTCCTTCTTCTATGGCCGATTGAACCTGCCATCAAAAAACATTGCAGTCGTTAGTATTATGTGAATGTGAGTCGTGCCACTTACAGTATGGATGTTTCTTCAACTCATCGACAGATGGAATGATTTGGCCTTTAGGCAACCTGAGAAGCTGGTTCTTTAAGAGGAAATCAAATATTTTATCACACTTAGTTATGTCAAATGAGTACTTGACCTCACTAGGCCGATTCTTCGTGGGAGACGGTCGTAACTCGGACCATGTGATAGGTTTACTCTTAGCGTTCCAAACCCATTCGACCGCATACATGTCGGTCGAATCCTCCTCTTCCGACTCCTCCTCATTAGAGTGCTCCATGACGTGGATTTTAGCCCTAGGCTTGTTAAACGTCTTAATAAACTTTTTTGTCTTTGGCTCGGCCTTCCTGGACCAGAGCCTGCTGCAAGACTTGGCTAACCTCTAAGAAGTTCTGGTTATCTAGTCTCTCTTTAATCTCGGAACGTAACCCATTGAAAGCTAGTTCTGCCAAATCCCTTTTTGAAATATTAAGGCTGAAACATTAGTTTCTAGTATCCCTAAAACGCTTGATGTACTCAGAGACGTTCTTGTTAGATTTCTAGCTAACCGATGTCAAGTGTGAAAGCCTAAGTTCTGTCTCACCTGTGTAAAAGTAGTCATGGAATTTTTGATCCAATTCATCCCACGTCTGGACGGAGTTCGACGGGAGCGCCAAAAACCATGTGAAAGTGGTGCCGGATAGCGAGAGAGAAAATTGTCTAATTTTTAGAGCGTCTGACCCGCTAGCCTCTCCACACTGTGCTAAAAATTGACTAACATGCTCTAGTGTGGTTTTGCTACCCTCACCGTCGAACTTAGTGAATTCGGGGATTCTATAGCCGCGGGGGTAGGGTATTATATCGAAATGGTCGGGATATGGCTTCCGGTAAACCCTAGCCCCACCGCTAGACACGAAGCCGGCACATTCCCTAAGTAGTGCGTGGATTCGCTCCTCTAGGTCATCTTGGCCTGCTGCCTGCGCACGTCTCTCGTGCGGGGGCACGACACGTGGCGGGATATCGGTGTGTCGGCCATGGGCCTCTCCCCTATGTGCTAGCTGTACGACGCGCTCGAGCCCACGCGCTTGTGCATGTGGTGCGGGCAGCGTGGGTAGGGCTTGCACCAGCGCAGGTGGTGGTGGTGCGTGGTACGCGGTGCTAGCTTGGCCGTAAGCATAATGACTAGTCTTGGCCACGAGTGTTGAGACCGGAGACGCAACGGTCTTGCCAGCGCTATCGTCAGTTCTTCTATACACAAGATTAACCGGAGGTATACTAGCAATAGGGACTGATGGTACGTGTGGCGCCCCGATTTATCGAAATCAGAACATTATTGAATTTCCATAGAAAAACAATAATAACAAGAGGTTCATCATGCGACAACCATACATACGACAATATCCATGGTACGCAGACCATAATTATTACATCAGAGTTAAATAAAAATAATAATAAAAGTAAACAACATGACGAATGCCTTCTTCAAGATCTTTCTGCTTGACTGGGTCGCTACTCCAGACCGTTTTCATAGTAGGCATCCTCTGAGGTGTTCAACGGGTATGAGTACAAAAAGTACTCAACAAGCCACCGCAAATGCAAGTAATAATACAAGATAATAACAAAGGTATGATAAAGGCTAAAAGTGCGGAAAAATACATTTTCAGTTATTGCTTTTAGTGTAGTCAAATTTTATCATGCGGAATAATAGACATGAATATCAATAATACCATCTAACTCGAGGAGTACGTTTTACCTCCTCGCACAACAGTCCTTACATGTCAATCCATCATGCACATACATAACCAAAGTAAACTAACTGTGGGATGTCACGCAACCCGCCCTTGACTGCAGGCTCGGCTTTTCGAAAAGATTAATGACTCTGATCAGAGATGTACTACTGTACCCACAAGGCACGCACTCATCCCAAACGAGATGACCCATACCACGGGAACTCGTGCCAAAACCTCAGCATGAAATGCTCCAAGCGATAACCACCCGCTCTAGGTTTCGTCGGCGCCCTGGGCCGCATCCCGGCTAACGTCGCACCCCTTTTGCGCCACATTGGTACAAGTCACCCGCAGGTGCCGCTTGACCCATCTCCAAATGGTGGCCTCGGTTTGGAACACTCCATACCTTAGTTAGGACTTACCCATTAGACTTGTGGTTAGTACGAAAGTGTATTACAATGGATCCTGCAGACCGGTCGTTATAGTGCCCCGGGTGCTACCGACCAATGCCCTAGCTTGCACCCGGAACCCACCATGCATTCACTCACAACCACAACTCCAACACCGACAGAATTCCAAAGATGAGAATAACGGGGATCATATAGTAGAACCAATCGCTACGACTCATTTTTAATCCTATAGCAATCGTGTCAATACATTAGACACTAGCTAATAATACTACTCATATGGTGACAAGGAGTTTAGGCTAGAGAGCATGGCTTGGGTTGCACATCAAGGTCGGGGGATCCTAAATAAATATATTGTAAGGGTTTCATTTGACTAATGCATGTATAACCTATGTGTTTTAGCAATAGTTTAATAAAACATGGGTCCAATATGCTCAAAAGATTGGTTTGGTGACTTGCCTTGTTCAGCGAAAGGTGAGGAAGGGACTTTCGGGTAATATTCCGGCTCCTCGACGGCGTCGTAGTCTTTCCATTATAAATAAAATAGAATACAACATTCAATCAAACAATATAACATCACACAACAAGCACATAAGTTTAAATTGGTTTAATTTAAGAAAAACCAAGTTATTAAGTTTTTGAAATCTATTAAATAATTTTAAAAGGAACTACAAAGAAGGATGGCCCTTCCTAAAAGGGATTTTAAATTGTGAATAATCTCATTTTAAGTTTTCTAATTAATTTAAAATGAAAGGTTCAGAGAAAACTTGGTGGTTTCATTATTTTAACAGGGAAAGAATAAATATAAATTTTGCTGAAATTTAAATAATTAAATTTGTATTTTACCCTAAGGGCATTTGAATACTTTATTAAATAAACATGAAATGTCCAATGTAAACATACTGTTTTTATGGCATGAACATGTAGAGAATAATTTTACAAATTTTCTGAAATTGGAATGGTAATTTTTGAAGTTAAAATGCGCGAGATATGAATTTTATAAGTTTAAAATAGTTTCTAGAATTTATTTTAAATTTAAATCCCCTCGGGTCCACGGTGAGCCTGGCCCACGGTGAACCCGCGCACTGTGCGCGTGCGCCGGATCGATCTGGACCATTGGATCCAGATCCAACGCGCGAGGGCGAGGAGGGGAGTTTAAGTTGACGTGGACGGCTGAGATTAAAACGTGGAAGCGGTACGCGATGGACGATCCAGATTAAATGCGGGTTTTAAAAACTAACGGACGCACGAGATTAAAACATAATGTTTCGTCCAGATCTGACGGTGTGGATTAGATCGTGCACGTGGGGTTATAGGCGTCGTCCGATCACGATCGCACGACCGTGGTTAGATCCGACACGGCACGGGTACTCAGCCCGTGCCGGTCATCTTCTCCGACGATGGCGAGCGGGCCAGGGGCCACGGCGAGTGACGGCGGCCCTAGCTAAGCCTAAAAACGGCAAGAGGATGTCTAGGGGAACACGTAGGTACCTTAGGCGAGGCAGGAGGTCGACGGAGCGCGGTCGACGACGAGAGTAGATGACGGAGTGGTTCGGGTTCCTCATCGGCGATGGTGCTCTGGCGGGGTTCGTCGTCGGCGGAGGGGTGGCCGAGGTTGGCGGGGTCCGTGCGGTCACAATGGTGCGGTCGGCGTGGATGGGAGAGGTCACCGGCAATGGGGAGTGGTGACCGGAGTGTGGGCGGCGGTGGTGCGCTAAAAACCGAAGTGCAGGGGCTCTGTTCGTTCTCGCAGCGAGTGAGCATGGGGGATCAAACGCGGACGGTCAGGGGGTTTAAATAGGGCCACCGGCGGAGCTCGCATGCAAGGAAAGCCGAGGGAGGGGCGTAACTCGCCGGCGAGGGCTCGGCCATGCACGCGCAGCGCGATCTCGGGCCGTAATCGTGAGGATTAACGAGGTGAAATGGTCGGCCGGGCGCGGGGGACCGTTTAATGGTGACGATTTAAGAGGGGGGGCAGTGAGGCAGATCCGAGGCGGGGTTGTCGGCCGGCGCAATTTGGGGGCGGAGGCGAGAGGTAGACGATGGGTCCGACAGGTGGGCCAAAGCGGTCAGCGGGCGCGAGCACACGAGGGCGGTGGCTGACGGGTGGGGTCGGGCTCTGTCGCGAGAGGGGGTCAGTTGGCGCCGACAGGTGGGCCAAGGCAGTCGGGCGCACGGGCGCGGAGAGAGGGGGTCTCTGATGGGTGGGGCCCGGGTGTCAGGTGGCGCACACGGGGAGGAGTGGGCTGGGCCGGCTGGGAGAGAGAGAAAGGGAGGGGAGGCCCATTACTGTTTTAAAAGGTTTTCTGATTTAAAATAATTGCAGAAATTGGTTTAACATAATAGGGCTACTTCCAAGGTTGATAAAAATTTGTAAAAATTCTCAAAAATATATCTTGGCCTTTGGACCATATATAAAAATTTTCAGCTCCTGGTTTGGTCATTTCACCTATGTTGTAGTTCAAAAAGGTAAAGGAGGGTATTGAAAGTATTTCCAAAATAATAAATTCCCGGAAATTGGATTAAATAATATTTTTATTACTTTGAAAATTTGTGGTGTTACAAACCTATCCCCCTTACAAAGAATCTTGTCCTCGAGATTGGAGCGCTACTAGAATAGTTCAGGGTATTGGGCTTTCAGTTTGTCTTCTTTTTCCCATGTAGCTTCTTCGGCGGGGTGGTTGTCCCACTGAACCTTGCAGAAGCGAACTACGCGGCTCCTGGTTACCCTTTCCTTGGTTTCCAAGATCTTGATGGGCTTCTCGATGTAGGTCAAGTCTTCTTGGACGTTGAGCTGTTGAAGATCGGCCTGCTCGGCAGGCACGCGAAGACACTTCTTCAATTGAGAGACGTGGAACACATCGTGAACTCCTGCCAGAGATGGAGGCAGTTCAAGTTGATATGCCACTTCTCCTTGCCGTCGGAGAATCTGAAAAGGTCCGACGTAGCGGGGTGCTATCTTGCCTTTCATGTTGAACCTTTGAGTGCCACGGAGGGGAGTGACTCGGAGATAGACATAATCGCCCTCCTCAAAGGTTAAGTCTCTTCGACGGTTATCGGCATAGCTCTTCTGTCGGGATTGGGCTACCTTTAATCGATCCCTTATGATCTTGACCTTCTCTTCAACTTCTCTTAGAATATCCGTACCAAACAGTTGCGACTCTCCGGTCTGATCCTAGAGCAGCGGCGTTCTGCACTTGCGCCCATAAAGTGCTTCGAACGGGGACATTTGCAGACTGGCTTGATAGCTGTTGTTGTAGGAGAACTCCGCATAGGGCAAGTTCTTGTCCCACATTCCGCCAAAGTCTAGAGCGCAAGCTCTAAGTGTATCTTCCAATATCTGGTTGACCCTTTCGGTTTGATCGTCGGTCTGTGGATGATAGGCGGTGCTAAAGTTCAGCCGGGTGCCGAGTTCCTCTTGAAGGTTCTTCCAAAACTTGGAGGTAAACTGGCTCCCACGGTCAGATACAATCTTCTTAGGGACTCCGTGAAGGCATACTATCCTGGTCATATATAACTCGGCCAACTTGGCGACAGTGTAAGTTGTCTTGACGGGAATGAAGTGAGCCACCTTGGTGAGTCTGTCGACGATCACCCAGATAGAATCATGACCAGCTTGGGTCCTGGGCAGTCCCGTGATGAAGTCCATTCCTATTTCTTCCCACTTCCATTCAAGGACCTTGAGGGGTTGTAAGAGTCCAGCAGGCCTTTGATGCTCTACTTTGACTCGCCGGCACGTGTCGCACTTGGCCACATACTCAGCTATTTCCCTCTTCATGCTGACCCACCAATATTTTTCCTTCAGGTCTTGATACATCTTCGTACTCCCGGGATGAATGGAGTATAGAGTATCGTGGGCTTCTTGAAGGATGAGGGTCTTCAACTCAGGCTTGTCGGGTACACATATCCGGTTCCTGAACCAGATGGTACCATGTTCGTCCTCGGAGAATCTAGGGGCTTTACCCTTCCGCATGTTCTGTTGGATCTCCAAGATATCCGGGTCTTCCTTCTGTTTCTCTCGGATCTGGTCTATCAAGACAAGCCGAGACTCCAAGGCAGCGAGATACGCTCAGGTGGTGATCCCTAGATTCAGCCTTTCTATCTCCTTGTAGAGCAGAGGGGCTTGGTCCTGAATCATGATGGCATTGCAGTACCCTTTTCTACTAAGGGTGTCTGCCACCACATTTTCCTTGCCGGGATGATAATCGATGCCCAAGTCGTAATCCTTGATCAGTTCTAACCATCTTCTTTGCCTGAGGTTCAGATCTGGTTGGGTGAATATGTACTTGAGGCTCTTGTGGTTGGTGAAGACCTCACACCGATTCCCCACAAGGTAATGTCTCCATATCTTCAAGGCATGAACCACGGCTACTAACTCCAGGTCATGGGTCGGGTAGTTTAGCTCATGCGGTCTCAGCTGTCGGGAGGCGTAGGATATCACCTTCCCATCTTGCATCAAGACACATCCTAAACCTTGGCGAGAAGCATCGCAGTAGACGTTAAAGTCTTTTTGGATGTCAGGCAGGGTCAGGATTGGGGCTGACACGAACTTCTTCTTGAGGGTGTGGAAGCTTTCTTCGCAATCTGGGGTCCATTCAAATTTTACTTCCTTCTGCAATAGCCTGGTCATAGGTTTGGCGATCTTCGAAAAGTTCTCGATGAACCGGCGGTAGTATCCGGCCAATCCGAGAAAACTCCGGATCTCGGTCATGGTCGTGGGCTGCAGCCAGTTGGTTACTGCTTCCACGGTGGTCGGGTCCATTGCTATTCCTCCGGCAGATATAACATGACCGAGGAACTTTACCTCAGACGACCAGAATTCACACTTGTTGTATTTGGTGTACAATTGCTGCTCCCTTAGCTTTCCGAGGGTCAGACGGAGGTGAGTTTCGTGTTCTTCCTTGGTCTTGGAGTAGACGAGGATATCGTCGATGAATACCACGATGAACTTATCCAAGAACTCCATGAAAACATTGTTCATCATGTTCATGAAAAAAGCCGGGGCATTCGTGAGTCCGAACGACATCACAGTATACTCGTAGAGTCCATAGCGGGAGGTGAAGGCGGTCTTGGGTATTTCTTCTTCTCTAATCCTCAACTGGTGATAACCTGACCTGAGGTCAATCTTGGAAAACACCGAGGATCCCTTTAGTTGATCGAACAGGTCATCGATCCGAGGCAGTGGGTACTTGTTCTTGATGGTTACGTCATTCAAGGCTCTATAGTCCACGCACATCCTTTTAGTCTTGTCCTTCTTCATGGCAAAGATAACCGGTGCACCCCAGGGTGAGGTACTCGGTCGGATGTACCCTTTCTGCTCTAGGTCTTCGATGTTGCTCTTGACCTCGGCTAATTCATTGGCGGCCATCCGATATGGGCGCTTGGAGATGGGAGTGGTCCCGGGGACAAGTTTGATTCTGAATTCGATGTCCCGCTTGGGAGGCATTCCTGGTAGGTCCTCAGAGAAGATGTCCATAAACTCCTTGATGATGGGCACTTCTTCAAGAGCTAGAGAGTGAAGAGATGCCTCAGGGGTTTTGCGGCTGGTCATCCGAAAAGTGTCGGCTTCGCCTTCGGGGTTGGTCACTATGACGGACTTGTTGGCACAATCGATCACTCCCTTGTGCTTCATCAACCAATCCATCCCTAGGATGAGGTCGAGTCCGGTGCATTTTATGAGGACTGGCTCGGCCCGGAACAATACTCCTTGGATCTCTATCTTAACCTTGGGACTGTATAAGTGGGCTAAGGTTTTATTGCCGGGAGTGGCAATCATTATGGGGACGGATAGAGGGAGCACGTCCAAGTCGTTGGTTTTCACAAAATTTTCCGAGATGAAAGAGTGTGTTGCTCCAGAGTCAAATAAAATCATAGCTGGTGCGGAATTTACGGTAAACGTACCGAGCACGACTTCGGGAGCCTCCTGAGCTTCCTCCGCGCTGATGTGGTTGACGCGGGCGCGAAACGCCTGGTTGGGTGCCGCGCCTTGGGGCTGCTTGGGGTGAGGACACTGGTGCGAATAGTGCCCTTCCTTCCGGTAGTTGAAGCAGATGACCGGCCTTCCTTGGCAACCCTTCAAGATCGGGGCCTTGGCGGCGGGCGTCGGCTGAGCGGCCGGAGCTGGTGGAACGGGGCGAGGATGCCCGGCGTTGGATCCACCGGCGGCGTGAGGTGGCCTGAAGGTGGGCCGAGGATGGTAGGCGGGCGCTGGTGGCAGAGGAACGAAGCGGGGCCTCTAGGAATTCGCCTTTTGATGATTGAAGGCGATCATCTTCCTCTTCTTGAGGTCCAACTTGTTTTGCTCAGTCTCTGGTATGAGCGCTTTATTGACTAGCCGTTGGAAGTCGGCGTAGTCGGTGGCGACGAGTTGGATGGACAGCTCATCCTTAAGTCCCCGGAGGAATTTAGCCTGGCGGAGGGCGTCGGTCCGCACCTCTTCCAGCGCGGAGCGAGCCAGACAGTTGAATTCATTGAGATACTCCATGACCGTCCGGTTGCCCTGTTGCAGGTCACGGAACTCCTGCTGTTTGACCGCGATGACTCCGGTGGGGACGTGGGCGGCGCGAAAGGCGATGGTGAACTCCGCCCATGTCACCACGTGGTCCTCAGGCTGGGACTCGTGGTAGTTGTCCGACCACTCTGCGGCGGGACCCTGAAGCTGGTGAGTGGCGAAGGCCACTCGCTCCCGGTCAGTGCAGGGGAGGAGGTCTAGCTTCTTCCCAATGGTGCGGAGCCAATATCTGGCCTCCATGGGGTTGGTGGTGCTCGAGAAGATGGGCGGGTGCACGCGCAGAAACTTTGAGAGTTGGGGAGCGGGTGCGGGTGCTGGTGCGCGAGGGGCGGGCTCCCCATTTTGCAGACAATCCAACTGAGCTTGTTGGTGCTGCATTTGAGTGAGGAGGGCGGTGATTAGTTGGTTCTGGTTCGCCATCATTTCCGCCAAGGTGGGATGGTTGGCGGATGGCGACCCAAACTGACGTGGGCCCGTTGCACCCTAGTTGGGTACAACCCCCTCGGGCGCGTCACGGCTCCCTCCTTCTCCGTTGTTGGAGCCGGTGTTCTGGTGGTCGGCCATCTTCTGAATATACGATGTTACAATAATAAAAAAAATGATGACCATACAATTAAAGCAAATAGCTCATAAGGCTCATGCATATAAACCAAGTGGTAAAAATTGTTTATTACAATCAAGCTCTTATTCTATCTACAACTCAACTCGTTGTAGATAGCACCACATACAAAAATTATTTTATTCAAAATAGCGTATCTAGCGCCTACTCGCCACCGGAGGCGGTCTCCGTGCTCTCGTAACCACGAGTATGCGGCTCCCGAGAGATGGTGGCTCGAGAAAATTCTCGATGATGGGGTCGGAGATGAGGCCGGGGCGTGGTGCAGGGGCGCTGGCGGTGGACGGTCCAGCGGTGGAGGGGTGTGGCGGGATCCTCTTGGGGTGAGGGGCAGGCTTACGGATGGGCTTCCTCTTCCTCGGCGATGTCCTTCTGCAGCTGCATGATCTTGCGCTGCAGCTCGCCATTCTGTTGGATCAAGTTCTTCGTCTCCTCACGAAGAAACTCAACCGCCTCATGGTGCTCATCGGCGTCGAGCACCGCCTCAATGTGGAGGTCGTCCATAGCCTGAAGAAGACACGACTGCCGAGCCATGACCGGATCACGCATGGAGTGAACTCTGCGGTAGATGCTACGGTAGGCACTAGGAGTGTGCTTCGGCACAAGCCGGAAGGACGAGTTTTGAAGACAATCATCATAGATCATCCTCAACTCCATAAGGGCTTGGAGGGCGACTCGTTGGCATGCGACGTCGATGGTCGGGCCCCCAAGTGCGGTGGTGTAAGGCGGTAGATGCTCTCCGGAGCCGTGGACGGTGAGGGAGACGTCGCAAGGTCCGGCAAACTCCTCCAAGTACACCCCTTGGAAGCGAAGAGGAACCCGAGGAATGTGAGCATCATGCGGATCTCCCTGACGAAGCCCTCGTAGTGGCGGCAGTAGTTGTAGACTTGGTAGACTGGCATCTACAAAATAGCAAGTTGAAGAAAAGTGAGGGGAGGAACAAAATTTATAAAGTAGATTTTCGAGAAAAAATTTTCTGCAGCTAATGGCTAGGCGGGTCTGTTTGGCTTCCTACAGTCAAGTCGGCTCTGATACCATCTTGTGGCGCCCCGATTTATCGAAATTAGAACATTATTGAATTTCCATAGAAAAACAATAATAACAACAGGTTCATCATGCGATAACCATACATACGACAATATCCATGGTACGCAGACCATAATTAGTACATCAGAGTTAAATAAAAATAGTAAAAAAAAAGTAAACAGCATGACGAACGCCTTTTTCAAGATCTTTCTGCTTGACTGGGTCGCTACTCCAGACCGTCTTCATAGTAGGCATCCTCTGAGGAGTTCAACGGGTATGAGTACAAAAAGTACTCAACAAGCCACCGCAAATGCAAGTAATAATGCAAGATAATAACAAAGGTATGATAAAGGCTAAAAGTGCGGAAAAATACATTTTCAGTTATTGCTTTTAGTGTAGTCAAATTTTATCATGCGGAATAATAGACATGAATATCAATAATACCATCTAACTCGAGGAGTACGTTTTACCTCCTCGCACAACAGTCCTTACATGTCAATCCATCATGCACATACATAACCAAAGTAAACTAACTGTGGGATGTCACGCAACCCGCCCTTGACTGCAGGCTCGGCTTTTCGAAAAGATTAATGACTCTGATCAGAGATGTACTACTGTACCCACAAGGCACGCACTCATCCCAAACGAGATGACCCATACCACGGGAACTCGTGCCAAAACCTCAGCATGAAATGCTCCAAGCGATAACCACCCGCTCTAGGTTTCGTCGGCGCCCCGGGCCGCATCCCGGCTAACGTCGCACCCCCTTTTGCGCCACGTTGGTACAAGTCACCCGCAGGTGCTGCTTGACCCATCTCCAAATGGTGGCCTCGGTTTGGAACACTCCATACCTTAGTTAGGACTTACCCATTAGACTTGTGGTTAGTACGGAAGTGTATTACAATGGATCCTGCAGACCGGTCCTTATAGTGCCCCGGGTGCTACCGACCAATGCCCTAGCTTGCACCCGGAACCCACCATGCATTCACTCACAACCACAACTCCAACACCGATAGAATTCCAAAGATGAGAATAACGGGGATCATATAGTAGAACCAATCGCTACGACTCATTTTTAATCCTATAGCAATCGTGTCAATACATTGGACACTAGCTAATAATACTACTCATATGGTGACAAGGAGTTTAGGCTAGAGAGCATGGCTTGGGTTGCACATCAAGGTTAGGGGATCCTAAATAAATATATTTTAAGGGTTTCATTTGACTAATGCATGTATAACCTATGTGTTTTAGCAATAGTTTAATAAAACATGGGTCCAAAATGCTCAAAATATTGGTTTGGTGACTTGCCTTGTTCAGCGAAAGGTGAGGAAGGGACTTCCAGGTAATATTTCGGCTCCTCGGCGGCGTCATAGTCTTTCCATTATAAATAAAATAGAATACAACATTCAATCAAACAATATAACATCACACAACAAGCACATAATTTTAAATTGGTTTAATTTAAGAAAAACCAAGTTGTTAAGTTTCTGAAATCTATTAAATAATTTTAAAAGGAACTACAAAGAAGGATGGCCCTTACTAAAAGGGATTTTAAATTGTGAATAATCTCATTTTAAGTTTTCTAATTAATTTAAAATGAAAGGTTCAGAGAAAACTTGGTGGTTTCATTATTTTAACAGGGAAAGAATAAATATAAATTTTGCTGAAATTTAAATAATTAAATTTGTATTTTACCCTAAGGGCATTTGAATACTTTATTAAATAAACATGAAATGTCCAAAGTAAACATACTGTTTTTATGGCATGAACATGTAGAGAATAATTTTACAAATTTTCTGAAATTGGAATGGTAATTTTTGAAGTTAAAATGCGCCAGATATGAATTTTACAAGTTTAAAACAGTTTCTGGAATTTATTTTAAATTTAAATCCCCTCGGGTCCACGGTGAGCCAGGCCCACGGTGAACCCGCGCACTGTGCGCGTGCGCCGAATCAATCTGGACCGTTGGATCCAGATCCAACGTGCGAGGGCGAGGCAGGGCGTTTAAGTTGACGTGGATGGCTGAGATTAAAACGTGGAAGCGGTACGCGTTGGACGATCCAGATTAAATGCGGGTTTTAAAACTAACGGATGCACGAGATTAAAACGTAACGTTTCATCCAGATCTGATGGTGTGGATTAGATCGTGCACGTGGGGTTATAGGCGTCGTCTGATCGCGATCGTACGGCCGTGGTTAGATCCGACACAGCACAGGTACTCAGCCCGTGCCGGTCATCTTCTCCAACGACGGCGAGCGGGCTAGGGGCCACGGCGAGTGACGGCGGCCCTAGCTAAGCCTAGAAACGGAAAGAGGACGTCTAGGGGAACACGTAGGTACCTTAGGCGAGGCAGGAGGTCGACGGAGCACGGTCGGCGGCGAGGGTAGACGATGGAGTGGTTCGGGTTCCTCGTCGGTGATGGTGCTCCGGTGGGGTTCGTCGTCGGCGGAGGGGTGGCCGAGGTTGGCGGGGTCCATGCGGTCACAATGGTGCGGTCGGCGTGGATGGGAGAGGTCAACGGCGATGGGGAGTGGTGACCGGAGTGTGGGCGGCGGTGGTGCGCTAAAAACAGAAGTGCAGGGGCTCTATTCGTTCTCACAGTGAGTGAGCGTGGGGGATCAAACGCGGATGGTCAAGGGGTTTAAATAGGGCCACCGGTGGAGCTCGCATGCAAGGAAAGCCAAGGGAGGGGCGTAACTCACCGGCGAGGGCTCGACCATGCACGCGCAGCACGATCCCGGGGCGTAATCGCAAGGATTAACGAGGGGAAACGGCCGACCGGGCGCGGGGGACCGTTTAATGGCGACGGATTTAAGAGGGGGGCCAGTGAGGCGGATCCGAGGCGGGGGTCATCGGCCGGCGCAATTTGGGGGCGGAGACGGGAGGTAGACAATGGGTCCGACAGGTGGGCCAAAGCGGTCAGCGGGCGCGAGCGCACGAGGGCGGTGGCTGACAGGTGGGGTCGGGCTCGGTCGCGAGAGGGGGTCGGTTGGCGCCGACAGGTGGGCCAAGGCAGTCGGGCGCGCGGGTGCGGAGAGAGGGGGTCTCTGACGGGTGGGGCCCGGGTGTCAGGTGGCGTGCGCGGGGAGGAGTGGGCTGGGCCGGCTGGGAGAGAGAGAAAGGGAGGGGAGGCCCATTACTGTTTTAAAAGGTTTTCTGATTTAAAATAATTGCAGAAATTGGTTTAAAATAATAAGGCTACTTCCAAGGTTGATAAAAATTTGTAAAAATTCTCAAAAATATATCTTGGCCTTTGGACCATATATAAAAATTTTCAGCTCTCGGTTTGGTCATTTCACCTATGTTTTAGTTCAAAAAGGTAAAGGAGGGTATTGAAAGTATTTCCAAAATAATAAATTCCAGGAAATTGGATTAAATAATATTTTTATTACTTTGAAAATTTGGGGTGTTACAGTACGCCCTTAGTAAAGCCGAAACTTCTAAGTGTAGCCTCTACTTGGGAGTTAACTGCCGAATCTAAATGGTTGGCTAGTGAAGCGCTAACGGCCTGATCTACCGATGCGGCTATTTTTTGCTCAATCTCTAAAGAAGATAAACGAGGCGATATGGGTGTTACTGGACCCGAGCAAGGTCGGGGGTGATGATGTCATGCTTGATGAAGCCCGCGTGTGTCTTGACATAGCCCCCAAGCATCATGTCTTGGAGCGCCTTCAACTTTGCCTCGATCTCTACTCGGTCTTCTGCGGGAATATCTTCAAGAGTAGGCGTTAGGATGTTGCGGTTGTCGATATTCACGCCTCCTATGGTGTCTATCGGCAGTGTAGACGTAGTAGTCATTGTAGATGTACCGGCGGCCGATGTAGATGTACCTGTCATGTTGGCGTAGCTTCTCCCAGCGGAGTCGCCAAAAAGTGTGTTGACACAAAAACATGCCCCCGCACTTGGGTTAGTTCGATGATCCAAAAGTGTGCGGATACTTAGGGACAAGCCTAAGCGTAACACAGGACTGACGTCGCATTCCGACTACCCTTAGCCATGGTAAGGGGTGGAGTCACCAGGTAATCAGATCACCCAAAATAATCCAATTAGCTAAAAGAAATATATTAAACAGAACAAATCAGCAAGTCGAGCGAAGCCCGATCGATTCGAAGTATAGTGCGAAGTGTCCCGCCGAACGGTACCTTCGGCATTCGGACTGATCTGGCCGAAGATGAACTCCGAATGGATCTGACGCAACAATCACCTCCGAACAGCAGGGTTCGGTGCGAAGTCTCTGATACAGTGATATACAAAATAATGACTAAGGCGCAACACGTGAGCGTGACTTCGTCCGGAGCGGAGTACGAGCGTGGCGAAGCCTGTCGTGACGAAGTCTGTTGGCATGCGGTCGAAGCAGTAGTCTCGCCAAAGGGTGTTCTGGCAACCTTCGAAACTAATCCCTCAGCTCCGGACACCTCCGACGAAGTAGCTCCGAACGTCAAAACCTGCAATAGAGTAGAATCGAAGTACCAATTCGGCCTGAGGACCAAATTCTGCTAAGTGTTGCACTAGTGGCGAAGGTAGCAATATGTTATGTAGATTAGCGGATACTTCACAGGCGAAGTAACAAGGCGATAGCAATCTATTACGTAGATTAACGGATACTTCACAGGCGAAGTAACAAGGATAACACTGTTCTGAAGTGGCCATCGGAGGGCTTCTAGGCAAACCCACGAAGACTACAGAAAAGTAAAGATAAAGTAAATACGATTCAAAGCTAGGGCTTTGTGGTTGATTTTGTTGGGGGGCCTCTGAACCGGCTTTGCCCCTATATTTATAGGGGCTAGACTTCCAATCTCTAAATCTAATCTGCTATGACTCGGCTTAATCATGCATGGAGATAAACACTTAGCCAGAATCAGATCCAACTCTATCTCTGCTCGAAGTGGGCCTTCGGCCAGGCCCGCTGAAGTCTTCTCCTCGGGCCGAAGCTTCGGCGGAGTGGGCCTCCGTAGGCCTCTAGTTTGAAGGCCATGAGCTGGCTGGAGGCTTCTGAAGCCCATAGCCCAGTGGTCCTTCGGCCCTGTAGGGCTTCGGCCTAACCCGGGACATGTGCTTTTTCGGTCAAAATTACCAAAATTGATAATTCGACAATCTTAACCATTGATGGCATTTTTTGCTATCAACACCGGGCTTCGGCACTAGCCTCGGTTGGACTAGGGGACTTACCTCTGTCTGTCTTCGACAAAGGGGCCTTCGGGATTGGGACTTCCTGATACCCTACCCTGACTGTGAAGGCTTCAGACTTCCTCTCCTTTGCCTCCTCGCGTTCGTCTCCCCTAGCTTCGTCCTGTGCAAGTTGATTCAGAGGTACTATGGACAGCCGGTGGAAGACATCTCCCTTTGCCGCGTTCATTTGTCCCTGCCAATTATAATATTCCGAAGGAAAATAGGGGGCAATGTTGTACTGCGAAGGGTATTCTAGGAGCGAGGTGTACGGATCCCATGGGGTCCCTGCTCAATTGTATGGCAGAGGCATCGGTGGTTCCAGCGGGCTCGCCCACTATGAGCCGAAGCCATTGCCCGGAGGGGGGTTCGACCATGTCGAAGGTATTTCAGACCATATTAGAAAAGGGTCCAACCAGGCCGGAGGTATGTCCGGTCATTATGGGTCGAAGCCTCGCGTCAGAGGCTTCACCTAGAGCAGAGTTATCTCTGACCATTGGGGTCTGAGCTCGTTGTGCGAAGGGTTTGGCCATTGGGGTCCGAAGCCACGATGCGGACGGTTCGGACACTGGGGTCTGAAGCCACTTTGTGGAGGGTTCGGCCACTGTGGTCCGAAGTCACCTTCTGACCGCCTTGGCCCCTTCGACTGTCTTAGCTTTTTTGTGCCAGGGCCTGTTTCCTTGGCTTTTTCTGATGTTTGTTCAACAACATCTGATATGTCACCTTCAGTTTCTTGCGAGCCCTAGCCAAAGGAGATGTGTTGACATTTCTTTTCCACACTGCTACTTTAGGGTTCTTTGGTACGAGTGTGTGTGTGTGCGTGATTCTCCGATAATGACTACTTTCCCCTTAGCCGACTCGGCCTGTTCTGACCGAATCAGCACTTTCTTTTCATCGAGGTCGACGGTGTTTACGGGAAAGGGGTTTTTGTCCAGTTTCATCTTTGGACTGGGGTCTATTTTCAATCGTCCTTCTTCAATGGCTGAGTGAACCTGCCGACGAAAAACATTGCAGTCGTTACTATAATGAGAATGCGAATCATGCCACTTACAGTAGGGGCATTTCTTTAGCTCGTCGCGGACGGAATGACTTGGCCCTTAGGCAACCTGAGAAGATGGTTCTTCAAGAGGAAATGAAATATTTTATCGCACTTAGTTATATCAAACGAGTATTTGACTTCGCTAGGCTGACTCTTAGTGGGAGACGACCATAGTTCAGAACAAGTGACGGGTTTACTCTTAGCATTCTAGACCCATTCGGCCGCATACATGTCAGTCGAATCTTCTTCTTCTTCTGATTCCTCCTCGTCAGAATGTTCCATGATGTGGACTTTATCCCTAGCCTTGTTAAATGTTTTAATAAACATTTTATCTTTGGTTCGGCCTTCTTGTACTAGAGTCTGCTGTAAGACTTGGCTAACTTCCAAAAAGTTTTGGTTGTCTAATCTCTCTTTAATCTCAGAACGCAACCTTTTGAAAGCTAGATCCGCCAAATCCCTCTCTAAAATATTGAGACTAAAACATCGGTTTCTGGTATCTCTAAAATGCTTGATGTACTCGGAGACACTCTCGCAAGATTTCTGTCTAACCGATGTAAAGTGTGAAAGCGTGAGTTCTGTTTCACCCGTATAAAAATAGTCATGGAACTTTTGTTCCAATTCAGCCCACGTTTGGACAGAGTTCAGCGGGAGCGCCGAAAACCAAATAAAAGCGGTGCCGATAGTGCGAGAGAAAATAGTCTAAGTTTTAAAGCGTCTGACTCACTGGCTTCCCCACACTGTGCTAAGAACTGGCTGACATGATATAGTGTGGTTGTGTTACCCTCACCGTTGAACTTGGTGAATTTAGGGACTCTATAGCCGCGAGGGTATGGTATAATGTCGAAATGGTCGGGGTATGGCTTCTGGTAAACCCTAGCCCGACCCCTAGGCATGAAACTGGTGCACTCCCTAAACAATGCACGGATCCAGTCCTCAATGTCATCCTGGCCTCCTATCTGCACGTGTCTCTCATGTGGAGGCGTGACATGCGGTGGTATGTCAGCGTGCCGGCCGTGAGGGTCTTCCTCACGTGCTGGCTCTAGGTACATGACGTGTTCGGCCTATGCGTGTGTGCATGCGGCGCGAGCAACATGGGAGAAACTGACGTAGGCATAGGTGGTGTGCAATGAACATGGTTAGCTTGGTAATGGCTTGTCTCGGCTGTATATGTTGGGGCCGGAGACATGATGGTCTTGCCAGTACTACCATCGGTTCTGCTATAGATATGATTCACCGAAGGTACACTAGCGATTGGAGTTGGAGGAATGGCCTCTGTGAAGCCAAACCTTCTAAGTGTCGCCTCTACTTGAGAGCTAACTGCCGAATCTAAACGGTTGGCTAGTGAGGCGCTAACAGCTTAATCTACTGATGCGGCTATTTTTTGCTCAATCTCTAAGGAATATAAAGGAGACGATACTAGTGTTACCTAGGTTCGAGCGAGGTCAAGAACGTTGATGTCGTGCTTGATGAAGCCCGCATGTGTTTTGACGTAGCTCCCAAGCATGAGGTCTTGTAGCGCTTTCATTTTTGCCTCGATCTCTGCCTGGTCTTATTTAGGGATATCTTCAAGGGTTGGTGTCATGATGTTGTGGTTGTCGATATCTGCGCCCCCATGGGATCCATCGGCGATGTAGACATAGTAGTCATCATAGACGTACCCGCGTTCGATGTAGATGTACTTGTCATGTTTGCGTAGCCTTCCCTAGCAGAGTCGCCAAAAAGTTTGTTGACACGAAAATGTGCCCCCGCACTTGGGTCAGTTCGATGATCCAAAAGTGTGCGGATACTTAGGAATAAGCCTAAGTGTAACACAACACTAACATCGTGTTCTGACTACCCTTAACAGTGGCAACGAGGGTGGAGTCGCTAGGTAATCAGATCACAAGCAAATAATCCAATTAGATGAAAATAAATATATAAATAAAATAAACCAGTCAGCTGAATGGAGCCTAACTGATTCGAAGTGTATCGTGCGAAGGGTTCACCTAAGGAAGGCCTTCGACGTCTTGTGCAAAGGGTCTCGCCAAAGGTAGCCTTCGGCATTCGGATCGATCTGGCCGAAGGCAGGCTCCGAACAGATCTCTAACACGAAATCACCTCCGAATGACAGTGTTGGTGTGAAGCCTCTAACGTGACAAAAATACTCTAACGCAATGCGCTGGCGCGACTTCGTCCTGTGCGAAGTGTAGGCATGACGAGGCCTGTTGCGGAGCTCTCTGGCATGTGGACCTGACTAGACCGACAACAACGTGAATGGTCTGGCACGGGTAGTCAAAGCATAGTACCACCGAAGGGTGTTCTGGCAGCCTCTGAAACTAGTCTCCTAGCTTTGGACACCTTCGGCAAAGGGGCTCCGAGCATGAAAACCTACAACAGAACAGAGATCAAGTGCCGATTCGGCTTAGAGACCGAATTTGCTAAGTGTTGCAGTAGGGAAACAATGTAGCAATCTGTTATGTAGATTAACGGATACTTCACAGGCAAAGTAACAAGGCGATAGCAATCTGTTACGTAGATTAACGGATACTTCACAAGCGAAGCAACAAGGATTACCACTGGTTTGACGTGGTCGGCGGAGGGCTTCCAAGCAAACCCATAAAGGTTGTGCAGAAAAGTAAAGAAAGATAAATACAGTTCAAAGCTAGGGCTTTATGGTTGAATTGTGTTGGGGGGGCTAATGAACCAGCCTCACCCGTATATTTATAGGTGCTAGTCTTCTTATCTCTAAGGCTAATCTGGTAGGATTCGGCCTAATCAAGTTTAGGGATAAAAACAGCCAGAATCGGACTTAAACTCTATCTCCGAAAAATAGCCCGAAGTGGGCCTTCGGCAAGGCCTCCGAAGCCTTCTCCTCGGGCTGAAGCTTCAGCGAGGCAGGCCTCCGAAGGCCTTCGGGCCGAAGGTTGCAAGCCACTAGAAGGCTTCTGAAGCCCAACGTTTGATTGGCCTTCGGCCCTATAAGGCTTCGGTCTGATCTAGGACTTGTGTATTTTTGGCCCAAATTACCAAAATTGATATTTTGACAATCTTGACCATTAATGCAATTTTTTGCTATCAACAAATACAAATTCAGATTATCCAGAATAGAAAAACAATTAAGTCAGTTATTCGAAATTCTTTAGCTGAACTATTTATAACCCTTTGATCCAATGCTTTAGGATGTGTGCACGTCTCATTCCCTCATTCTCTCCTGTAGCCATTTCCGCCTCTGTATATCCTGTTGTCACAACTCGCACGCTCGCACCAATCGATGCCCTGGCAAGCACCCTGTCATGCCCCGGCCGACTCCTACCCCAGATGCTGCCCCACCCCACTATGCATCTCTCCATGCGTCGTACAAACAGAAAGGGGAAAGTGGAAAGAAAGAGTGAAGAGGGAAGAAAGAGGAAATAAAAAAAGGAGAGAGAAATAAAATAATAAGAGAAAAAGATTCGCTATTTATAAATGGAATATTTTAAGGTTAAAAATCAATCATTTTCACTAGAATTTTAAGCAGAAAGGTGATCTTTTAAAAGATTTAGAATTCAAAAAACTTAAAATTTTGAAGAATATTTGTTATCTTGTTCTGATACATATTCATTATTGTGTTTCCATCTACCCTGTATTTGCTTCGTATTTTTATCCTATGATATTTGTTTCCATATCCATATTCGGACTATCCGATTCCTAATCTGAATCTGAAAAAATGAAAAAGAATATGATATCATTGATATCCTTCTATCTGATCTCATTTTCATCCCAATCATGGTTACTTTGGTTGATTAATCTTCCAATATGTTACAGTTGGTGTATTTTTTAGTCATACGCGTGGCCTGAGAGATCTGCTTAACTCTAGTGCAGGTCCTATAATCTTAGAAGAAAAAGGGTTCAGGGCGTGCTAATCAGTTTGACCTTGCAACTAATAAGGAGTATAGGAAAAGAAACAACGTTAGTAGCAGAGCCAATCGGCTGCCAAGCCGATGACTATAATGGGTATAAAATAATCGTGAATGAATACGTCGATCAGCCATAGGGTTGATGACTACTGTAGAGCGATCGATGTCGATACGCTATCAGCCGATAGAATAAGGCAATCATAGGTATGGGCCGATGGGCATCTCCCGAGCATGCATAGGATAGAACATGGAATCAAAGATAACCTATCGGCTTGTACTCCGATAGAAATAAATAAAACATGCTAGATAACATGTAAGTATCATCAAAATCATCAAATAACAAGATTTGACCTAACCAAGACAGTAGCTAGTCACGTTGAACTCAACAATATTTAAAAGTATCGGGCATGCTTTATTTAGATGAATAGTATACAACATGAAGTAGATACAATAGAGAGATGTCGGACTTAACCGATGAAGCATCAGACTATGACACTTAAAACACATAAATATAAGAGATCAATCTGATGCAGCCTTAGACCTAGCCAATACATCGGGATAAATCGATGACCGTACTGACCTAGTCGATGCCTTCAAGAGATCGATACAATGCAGCCTTAAGAACTCTGACCTAGCCGATACAGTCATTGGGGTGGCGAGACTCACCTCTTCACCAGAGATCGAAACGATGCAGCCCAGATCCGAGTGTCGAATCCCACTGGGATTCACCTTAGGAAGCCAAGGGTGGCAATGCGCTGAAGAGTAGTTGTTTATAGGGTTGTGTTGTTATTTTCCTAGCTAATTAGATACATATTTTTAGTCTGGAGACTTGTCGTCCAAGTAATCTACATTGTAACCGATTCTGGATTATCCTCATCTTCCCTCCTTCATCGGCTCCTTCATTTCCGATCATATTGTAACAACATGGACAGACTTCTTTGACTTCTATTGACCATGCGACACCTTTGGTGGGCCTTGGCTTTAACAAATTTTGGCATTAACATGTGCCCCCAATTTTGGAGCATCAATAGGGTAACTGATGCTTAGAAATTATCGGTCATCATTACCTTATATCATCACGTCCTCTTAGACGCCTTCACGACATGTTTTCAAATTTATCATTAGTAGCCGAAACCCTTCACCTTCGAATCCTTCATATATAATACATCTAGCATAGACTTCCTTCCTCTTCTCATTCTTTCTTCGACCATGAACAACTGTGATGGGTGTCACCTGGTCTGATGCATCTAATTTTCCTCGTGGCGACATCGGACTAGGCTTCATCCCCGCAGAATTTTTGCATTGGTATCTGTAGGTCGAAGATTTTGCTCCCACGATCTCGGATCTGCAAACATTCTGGCATTTAGAAAATAGTACTCATGATTACCGTTTTGCTGAACGTTAGAGGTGATCCCACTAAATCCAATGGGACTTGCTTGACTCAGTTGTTGAGGGGTTGCCTTTCGCTCTATAAGTGCCTGCGTAGCACTCTTTTTCCTTTTACGCTTTATGCATACAAAGTGCTTCTTCATCCTTCAAACCTCTAAACTCATCTTCGTCTACTGGTAGTATTTCCGCAGCCACTGCATTCATCATCTTCAACTTATCTGGCGACCTTGGACTTCAGCTCCCTGGCGATGGAAACCAACGACATGATCCCAGAGGTAGGCCTTTGATATTTCTGTATTTCTTTGTTTCCTTTGGTTCTTCTGTTTCATCTTATTTTTTCTTACCATTTCTTTTATTCTCTTTCCTGTAGCACTTGTGGAACCAAGTGTTGATCCCGATGGCTTCTCTTCCTTCTTGTTTCTTCTTAGGCCCCTAGGGCGACCTTGATCCTACATATTTTATCAATGCTAAAACTTGCTGAATTCCTTTCAAATATTCCCCTATGCTTTCCTATGACTGGGACTCCGTCTTTGGGCCCTTTCCCCCTTCTTTCCCTGGATGGCATGACTGGTAGCTTAGGGTATCGGCTACTTATCGTGCCTTTTGGGATGAAGTTGATATTAGACATTGCATCGGTCTTTCGCTCGCTGAGCCATACCAGAATGAGCCGATGTTAGCCGCTTCTTGATATTTTTGGTCTGATGCCTTAAATGCCTTCATTTTTGGCCAGGGGCCGATGAGTCCCTCCTTGATTGATGTTTTCTTTCTAAACTGTCTTGATATCGACTCATCGGACGACCCTTCCTTCTTTCATTCCAAACCAGTCCACCGCCTTGGCACCAAATCCACTAATACTTGGGGCAGGTATATTAAAAGGCACAACAAAAAGACAGGCCTCGTAGATACACGTGAACACATAGCCTTCCTTACCCTTTGGTTAGAGAGGTTCATTTTCTGTGTGCCTACCTCGGGCCCAACTTTTCGGTTTCAGTTCTTGGCTGAATTACTTGCCGCCCAAGTAAAAATCCCTCTTCCCCGATACCTCCTTGGAGCCACGTACCACCTCCTTCATCTTGTATCAGCCAAGTTATCAGCTAGTGATCCCATTGGTTGGCTCAATGACCCGTGGTGGTTCCTTCAACTTTGGCTCAATGTCTCTATAGCCGATGTTGTCAGTGGAACCCTTTTTGCTTCCATGTGATTCCTGCTGATTTTCCAGAATCGACTACTTCTATTTATCACCGATGTTGCTCCCTGGGTGAAGCGACCTCTTGCCATTCCGCATTCCCTTTGTCTTATGGACCACTAACCGCTTGCTTTAAGGGCTTCTATCTTAGATTCTCTGATCGAACCATTTGGTATCCCTATGAGTACTTAGAGTATGAGTGCCCTCATCGGCTGGTTCTACCTGATGTGCTTCAAGATGAGGAATCCATCCACATTTTTAAGGCCGTGATTCTCCCTTGTCTTTTGGCTATCAATTTTACTGTTGAGCACCCCCATAAGGGCTCGTATGAATTCTAGCACCCATCGGTCTTTGTGAGGCAGTTGGGTTTTGGTCAGCTCCCTCCCCACTTGTTCTTCATCAATAAGCTCCAAGTACGTGTAGAAGTTAGGGTCTGCTTGGAGTGGGATTGCCTCTTCCACATGAACAATGCGATCCCTTTTGGTGACCTTGCTTCTTGCTCAGCCTGCCGAGCATCCTCCATTGACTTTCGTCGATGGTGGGGCGAGCTGAAGTAGCACATTTTTAATTGCTCCTCGCTGATTTACCGAGAGTGTCTTCACCTGGATGATGCTTCATCGGGGTCTGAGGTTACTGCTTTAACTTCCCCTCTCATTCGTTTCCATTGTTTTTCTTCATCCGATTAACTTTGCTTACTACAGGAGGATGACTTCCCCTCTCATGAGTCTTAGTGGCCGACCGATACATTATGGTCTGGTATCGGCCTCTATGAACATGGGTAACAACGCTCCTACTCCCTCGGCCTAGGTGAGTGGGAAACGTTCCAAGGTCTTGGCGCCCAAACGTCAAACATCACCTTTAGTCATGTGTCGATCCGCTAGGGCCTGGACCAACCAAACACGCCCATCAGCTTCGGCTTCGCGGTCAACGATAAGTTCCTAGCTCTTCATAATTATCCCTTTTTGGAGTATGCTGATGTCTCCTTATTTTATTTTATATCCGACACTGATTGCTTTGGCTATGCCAGCCCCTGATGTCATTGTCTCCCTACCAACGACTGAATCTCTTTCGACTGCCAAGTTTCGTGCTTTTTGCGTTAACAATATTTCCCTTTCCATATCCCTGACACCAGATGTTTCCTTTCTTCCTAGTCGCCATCTCCTCTTGTCGATGTTGACTCTCTTTATGTGGTGTTTGACCACATGGATGATGATCCTACTGCTTCCTAGTCGGTCCGAGCTACCAAGACGACCACCACGGGGTCCTCGGCTCAGGCCAGTATGTAGGAGGCCGATGCCATTGATCCTATTACACTGATTGCTACCGACACCACTATTGATTTGATGGAGACCGCTCTTAGAGCTGTCCCTAGGGGAACTGATGCGGTCGGGATTAGGGCTCCAGGATTTACTGCTGCTGTCCCTGAGGCATCGGACATCGATGTTGATGTTGCCTGCTAGGTATCTTTATCACTCGTTTTCTCACCCTCCATTATTTTTCATATGACCAACATCAGCCTTGGCTACAGCCGATGCTTGGTGTCGCGAGTCTGTCTACCCCCAGGGTAGCCATGAACGGGAGGACTCGCACATCTCTCTAGTGGTTGAAACAGAAGACGATGCTGCCGCTTCTTCCGCCGATGGTGCTCCACGATCGTTCATTCTTACCAAGCCTACTGACGTGAGTATTCTTGTATTTGTCGTGACGTCATGACCCTCTTTTGTTTGACTTGTTTTCCTTTTCTTCAGTCCTTCGTACAAAAGTTTCCCTTTGACGTTGGTCCCTATCTTGAGGCCGATGAGGAGATTATGGGTGCTCCCGCACTGGCCATGGCTTGGCTTTCTTCGGAGGTGATGGAGGTTCTGTCGGATATGCTGTGTCACCTTGAGGACCCGGTAGAGGTCATGGTCAATGACTTGAGGTCAATAAGGGGGCACCTCAATGACATCCTTGGCCTTCATTCTCTGGAGTTGGTCGACATCCTCACGCTGACTGCGTACATGGAATTCCATTGACCAGACATGCAGCGGGCGCTGAGGTGGATGGCCGATCGTGCTAGCTATGCGTCGTAGTGGGAGGTGATCGTAGTCCATGTTGCAGTGGCGGTGGCTGATAGTACCCTTTTGGATCAGCTTCAGGGCGAGTCACTGGTCATGTCGTAAGAATTAGAACGGTTTTGGGAGAAAGAAATCGATCTAGTCTCGAAGCTGGATGGCGTGCGGATGAAGATTGCTGCAAAGGAGGCTACCTTGGCCTCCCTTCCGAACAGGATCAAAGCTCAAAGACGTTGGCTTACTGGTGCCATCTAGGTTGCGCAGCGTGAATGCTGCGCCCTCTGGGACATCCCCAGCTTGAACATCGAAGATCGTGCCGTCCTCATGAACATTGACGAGATACGACTGCGGGCGATCGAAGGCATCCATCGTGCTCTTCTTTGATCTCCCCCTATATTGTTGTTTGATGAAAAACATTATACTTTTGAAATGTATTAAATATATTTAGGCATTTATCTAGACGCTTAGGAAATATTTCTTCAAGTATTTTTCACTTAGAGCTTTCCTGTCGTGCCCCGATTTAATTAATCAGGACTTTATTGAAATTCCATAGAAAATCAATAAAACAAGACGTTCATCATGCGACCACGTACAATACGGGCAATCATTCACGGTTCGTAGACCGCATTAATACAAAAGTGAATAAAGGTGAAGAGAAACTAATAAAATAAGGGTCCTAGATGAACGCCTCCTTCCAGTCTCGCCTTGGCTGGGTCGCTACTCCAGACCTTCATCCTCCTCATAGTAGATGGGCTCTGATGGTGTAAGTCAACGGGGTGAGTACAGATGTACTCAGCAAGCCACCGAATGCAAATATAATGCAAGGTAATAACAAGGGAGATAGTGGCTAGTTTTGCGGAAGCGAGAAATTTGTAAAGCAATTTAATGTGGACAATTTATTAGTACTGAAACGTAAACATGTGTATGCATCATCATCTTCTAACTCGAGGGGTACAGTCAGCCCCACCTCGCTCAACAGTCCTTAAATGCCATGAATAACTCAATCATCCAAACAATTATAAACTAACTGCGAGTAGTCACACAACCCGCCCTTTACCGTGGGCTCGGCTTTTCGAAAAGATTAAATTACTCTGATCAGAGATGTACCACTGTACCCACAAGGCACGCACTCATCACCTACACCAAAGTGTAACGAGATGACCCATTTCACGGGAACTCGTGCCAAAACCTTCCATATAGTCCTCCCCGACCCAACAGCACCCTCTTATAGGTTTCATATGGTGTCCCGATGTGTCGGAGCCCCACCATACCCCCCCTTGAGCCTCGTCGGTACAAGTCGCCCGCAGGCTTGCCCCTTGCCCCCTCCACTATAGTGCATCGAGTCGGAGTATTCCATACTTCCAGTTAGGACTTACCCATTAGACTTGTGGTTGGTACGGAAGTGCTTTACAACAGATCCCATAGACCGGTCCTTATAGTGCCCCGGGTGCGACAAACCAATGCCCGAGCTTGCACCCGGAACCCACCATACTTATACAGAATCCAGCTATCTACGACTCATTCTTTTTATCCTATAGCAGTTGTGCCGGTACATTGGGCACTAGCTAATAATTTTATAGTAGAGTGACAAGGAGTTAAGGCTTAATAAGCATGGCTTGGGTTTGCACACAAGGATGGGGATCTAATAAATATAAGTGTAAGGCTTGATTATTGGACTAATGCAATATTAACCTATGAGTTATAGCGATAATTTATTAAAACATGGGCTCAAATATGATCAAATGTTTCCACAGGGGTGGTTGATGACTTGCCTTGATCGGCAAATGGGGATGGAGGAACCTCGGGGTAGATCTCCTGCTCCTCGACGAACTCGTAGTCTTCTCGATACGGAAAAATAAACAGTACATTCAATAAATAGATAAAAATTCACCAAATACTAAACATACACATTTGTGGGTTTTATAGGGTTTTAATATTCTGAATTTTAGTGAAAAACAGTGAATTTACATTTTTAGGATTTTTCCTAATTTAATTTCTGAATTAATATTTTTACTCCTAAGGGGTTTTTATTCATTTATTTATTTATAATATTTTGGGTAACAGTAACATACTGTTTTTATGGCATTAATGTGTAGAGAATAATATTCTGGTTTTAAAAAAATTTGAATGGTGAAATTTGGAGTTAAAATGAGCAAGATATGAATTTTCAAAGTTTAAATCAATTTTTGGAATTTTTTTTAAACTGAAAAATGGGCTCTGGTCCACGGTGAGCCAGGCCCACGGTGGACTGCGCCACTGTGCGCGTGGACCGGATCAACCAGATCCGTTGGATCCAGATCTGGCGGCCAGGCGCGAGGCGGGATCCTTTAAGTGGAAATGGACGGCTGCGATTAGATCCTGCGAATCGGTACGACGTGGACGCACCAGATTGAGTCAACTTTTTAAGTAGCGATCAACGGCCAGGATTAAAGGGTACCGGTTTGACCAGATCTGAGGGCTCAGATTAGATCCTGTAGGATCTAATCTGGACCGTTCACTCTAGATCGAGCGGCTCCCCAACCGAGCCTGGCCTAGGAGATATGCTTAACTCCAGTGTAGTTCCTATAATCTTAGAAGAAAAAGGGTTTAAGGCATGCCAATTAGTTTGACCCTACAACTAATAAGAATTCCAAGAAAAGAAATAGCGTTAGTAGCAGAGCCGATCGGCTGCCGAGCCGATGACTTTAATGGGGATAAAATAACCATGAATGAATACATCGATTGGCCATATGGCCGATGACTACAGTAGAGCGATTAGTGTAGATACTCCATCAGCCAATAGAATAAGGCAATCGTGTGTAAGGGCCAATGGACATCTCCTTAGCATGCATATGATAGAACATGGAATCAAAGGTAACCTATCAGCTTGTACTTCGATAGAAATAAATAAAATGTGCCAGATTACATGTCAGTATCATCAAAATCATCATAATAACAAGATTGGACCTAACCAAGATAGTAGCTAGTCATGATGAACCCAACGATATTTCAAAGTATCAGACATTCTTTATTTAGATGAACGGTGTTGGCGCAAATGTTACGCCAACAGGTTCTTTGAGGTCAAGAACGGACAAACAAGGAGTTTGCGTTTTAGGACTACCTCGAACCTCCGAATTGGATAATAACTCGAGTAGTCCGAATGAGTGTAATGAATAACTTGTTCTGAATCCCTTTTTACAGTGTACAAAGGGGGGTATTTATAGGTAAAAAACATAAGGAAAAGACCTAAATACCCCTAGATTACAACCGACATCGTGGAACCTATTCGGTACCAGGAACAAGGTTATAAAAGGTAAAATACTACAAGGTAGATGGATAAGCTGGACATCCCATCAATCACGTCCTTCGGCTTCGAGGCCTCTATCTTCCATTCGGAGGGTTCTCCAGGGCTTCGCACCGCTGCACCCTTCGGCGTGGCGACTCATACTTCGAACAACTGCTCACTAGCTTCGGAGTCCTCCTCAGCCTTTGAAGGATTAATCTTTAAGCCCTAGAAATGGAGTAATTTCCCCTAACAGTAGCCCCTCGAATACGCCTCTCTGTAGTTAACCTGTTTAGAAAGAAGGCAGTATACGGAAGGAACATTTCTATTTTTTGAGGCTTAAAGAGGATTTGGGCATGTTATAACTTAGTCGAGGACTTTGAACCCAACGCGTTCGAACCTCCCCCTTCGGGTTCCTGATGCAATGGGAACGCACGTTGGGAGGGGAACGGTTCCGGAGAGCAGACGTCGTGGAGCGCCGTTTGATTGTAGCCGTTACGGCACAAGTAACCGTTACACTCTGCAAAAGGTAACGGTCGATTTTTACGGCGGTTGCTCGTCGTTCCAATTACCGGACCCACTTGTTAGCGATAGAACTCGAACCTGCAGTGCGAAACCAATCGAAGAGTAGCACTGGACGTGCAGTTATAAAAGGGAAAGACAGGGATTAACCGAGAATTTTTACCGTATCCATTATTCGTGATTCACTTTCCCCCAATCCTCCAACCTCTCGAGCATCCGAGCGAGATGGCGAGAACTAGCCACACCAATCCAGCAGCAGCCAGCACCCTAGCGCAGAGGCAGGCGTGGGCTGCCTCGGCAGCAACGGCAATGACGGGGACTTCGAGCGGCGCTTGGCCCAAGAATCCTCGGGAGCTCCGTCCGCCTTCCAAGAAGAAGACCGCCGAATCTATTGAAGAAGTCGTGGACGGAAAGCTGGGCGCTGGACTGAGGACTCGGGTCCCCGGGCCAGAATCAACTCCGAGGCCGTGAAGCGGGGAGGTGGTGGTCTTCGAAGCGTTCTTCGAAGCAGGCTTGGGGCTGCCGGCCGTGGACTTCTTGGCGGAGGTACTGGACTTGTTCCACATAACTCTGCCTCAGCTGTCTCCCAACGCCATCGCGCGCTTAGCCATCTTCGAATGGGCGCTCCGGGTAGAGGGATGCGAAGGATGCTCCGAGATCTTCGTTGCGACCCATGAAGCTATATGCCAGCCGAAGCCACAAGACGGGCCTAGGGACTCCAACGTGACCATAGCCTTCGGCAGCGTCAATTTCCAGCTACGGAGGAAGCATGCCCTTCATTTCCTTCGGTGGCTCGCCGCATGAGTATGCGCGATCTGGCCGAAGAGTTCATCGCCCTTCGGATCCCTCCCCTCAGAGCTAACTGGCCGATCGTGTTTCCACAGGCCTCGGAGGGGGATCTCCGAAACTTAGGTAAGACTATTCCTTGCAGCATCATATTAGATGAAGGAAACAATTATATTCATAATTTCATACCTTTTTCTTTCAGCGGCTCCTCTGGCATTGGCTCTGGAGGACATAGTTCGGGCCACCGAACGAGTTCTCGGAGCCCCTTCGGTGACCGAGAAGCAAAAAAGGCTAGAGCTGGTGGGATGCTGGGAGCGATCCAACAGAGTGTGGAGAGCTCTTGGGATGGAGCCTCCCCCTTTTCCTGACTTTGCCCCGACCGGAGCGGCTGCTCGCAAAAGGAAAGTCACTGCCGAACCATCCAAGAAAACCAGCAAACAGCCGCCCAGGAAGAAGAAAGTAGCGAAGCCTCCTTCGCAGTTGACGCCTGCATCGTCTGCTTCATCGCCGGGCGCTCAGAGCTCAGCCTCCGAAGAGGTAGAGGACTCCGACGCTCAGACAGTGGCGGCCTTCGAAGCCTACCTCCTGGATGATGACGAAGACCTAGGGGAGGTCCCCCTGGCACCTCCGTTAGGGAGGTAGTAAGCGTAACCCCGATGGTTCCCCCCACGCCCGTCATCGTGCAAGTGGAGTCAGGCTCCGCTACTCCCAACTTGCCTACACCCGAGGCGGTTACGGCGGAAACCGCGGCTCTGGCAGGAAATGTTGAGGGCAGGACCTCGGGAGATGACTTCTCCGACATCCTTCAGATGTACGAGGTCCTGGAGGATCCCGCGATCCTACCCCACGAGGCTCCCGGAGGTACTTTCCGAAGCTCCCCCTTTTTTAATCAATACCTGCACACTATCTCTGGAAATATGCTTATTAATTTTGTTATCGAAGTAGGTACCTCTATGGGTGTCGATGCTTCGATGGCATCCGAAGCTCTTGCACCTTCGGAGGCTGCTGCTCGAGCGGACCCTCTCGTGCCTTCGGACGCTCCGAGCTTGACGATGGAGAACGTGTCCGTCAAACCGGAGGATGCGCCTGCCGGGACGAACTTGGCGACGGAGGTCACCCCTGCAGTGGCGGCCCCGACCACCGAGGTTGCCTCTGCCGCTGCGGCTCTGGTCGAAGGGGTAGCTGCCGACGATTGGAGTATCCCCGCTTCGTCCTCTTTCGTACCAGGAAGGGGTAAGAGCATATCTAGCCTCGGCCTTCTTCCTGGCCATGCCGCAACCTCCGTCGGCAATTCGGAGGACGAGGCCATAGCAGATGATCTTCAAGCTTTGTCTTGGCTTCCTCTGCTGGCTCCGTTCTTGGAGCATCGGGATGGCGTCCGAAAACTCATGGAGCCCCTGGCAGAGAGAAGCCAGGATATCGCCAATTCGGACTTGGTCTCCGTCTTGAGCGAGGCCAGGGCTTCGTCACTCAACTCAGCCCTCGAAAGGGCTGCCCTTCAAGTATGAAAAGACACCATAGATGCTTCGCATTAGTGATCATAAATACTTCAGTACTTACTTGTTCTTTTTGCAGCAATTTGTCCTTGCTAGAGCGGCAGCGACTTCCAACGAGGTCGAGGTTAATCGACTTAAACGGAAGGTCACCACCCTCCAGACTGCCCTTAACGACTCCGCCGAGAGATTCCTCAAGCTGGAGGAAGAGATCCTAGAGGAACGGAGGGCTAGGGCAGCGTCTGACGAAGCCCTCCGGGTAGCGCGACAAGATAGCGACGCACTTCGCTCCTCTGCCCAAGAGGTCGAGGCCGAGCGCGTCGTCCTTCGGGCGGAAGTTGAAAGGCTTCGCCAAGAGGCTGCTACTTCGAGCGCGCAGTTGGTGGAGCTCCAGGGGGCTCTTAGCCAGGCGATGGCCCATAAGAGCTCTTTAATGCTCCAGGTGGCCGAAGTGTCTACGACTGCTGCAGGGCTGGAAGCAGCGGAGAAGAAGAACTCTGGCATGGCGGATCGTACCTTGGAGGCTCTTCAGGGTACCTTGGAGTACTTCGGCACTATGTGCCCTTTGTCTTCTGCTGCGACCCACGAGCCCCTTGACCGAAAGCTGACAAGGATCCAAGTGGCTTCGTCGCTGATGATGAACTCCAGCATTCAGTACGGAGAGATCTCCGGACAGTGCGCCGACATTGGGGTTCTTCGTCACCTTGAGTCTCTTCGGATCCCCCTCGGCTCAGTCGGGGGTTCGACCCCTGGATGCTTCGCATCTGACGACTTGCTGCGGCCATCTTCGGATGTGGCTTCGGCCTGGGAAGCCTTCCGGTCAACCTGGAAGACGGACCACAAGGTCGCAGCTAAAGCTTGGATTGACGAGGCCCGTCGGCAGAAGCAGGCGCATACAAGGCCACCACTTCCTGCTTCGCCAGCCCCTGCCATTCCTTCTCCGCCAACCGACCCACAGGTCTAGCCACTTAGGGTTATTATGTACACGAAGCCTTGTAAAGCCTCTTTTTATTAATGAAAAAGCCATAAACAAGAACTTGTCTTGGGTGTTCTGCTCTTTTTTAGGTTTTGTCATGCCCTTCGAGCCCTGACTTCAAACTTTTGGAAATTACCGACGAGCTCCGAAAGGAGTGGCCAAACCTCGAGGGCTTGAGGCCTTACCGCCGCTCCCGCTTTTCTGTTCCTCGTGGAGACGGAGGAGAGATCACCCTTGAAGTTTGCCAAGATGTCTTATCTTATATTAAAGAGGAAGAGAAGGCGGAGGGATCTTTGTCTCCCGAACCTATTGACTGGTCCGACTCAGAGTACTGGGCCGAAGACCCTGCGGAGGCTGACTCCGAAAGGCTCCTGACATGGGCGGAGCTTCAAGAAGAGCAAAAGAAACTATGAGCCTCCAAGAAGAAGAGAAGTGTTCGAACGAAGAGGGCCAAGCCGACAGCTTCGAGCTCCGAAAGGCAGAGTAGCCGGAGGAGTAGCTCTAGATGTCGACAGGGTCTTCGATTTTTCCTAGGCTTGGACCAAAACTTTTCTTGATGTAAAAGTATAATGATTTAATGTGAAATGCTTCGAAAGTATGTTGTGTGACTCCTATCCTCCGACCCCCCTTGTGGGTGGTGGAGCCTTTACTATAGAAAAGGGTTCGCTAGGCACAATAATGCTCCGAACAACCGAATGCTTCGAATTTACACTTATCATTTGTACTTTTAGCAGTACCACTTCGCGGCTCTCCTCTTAATATTATTTTTTTTACGCGGATCTTGACAAAGCCGGAGCATGGAATCCATACTTTGGCCACCTTCGGCTCTTGTACAGATAGTTCGTGCCCGAGGACTAAAATATGTTCGCTTTTAAAGTCTTTAGACTCTTGTACGGATCCTAACAAGCCGAAGCCTGAAATCCGTAGGGTGGCCACCTTCGGCTCTTTTACAGATACTTCACACCCGGAGGCCGAAAGTCTGTTTTTCTTTAAAGTCCTTAGACTCTTCTACGGATCCTAACAAGCCGGAGCCTGGAATTCGTAGGGTGGCCACCTTCGGCTCTTTTACAGATACTTCGCACCCGGAGGCCGAAAGTCTGTTTTTCTTTAAAGTCCTTAGACTCTTCTACGGATCCTAACAAGCCGGAGCCTGGAATCCGTAGGGTGGCCACCTTCGGCTCTTTTACAGATACTTCGCACCCGGAGGCCGAAAGTCTGTTTTTCTTTAAAGTCCTTAGACTCTTCTACGGATCCTAACAAGCCGGAGCCTGGAATCCGTAGGGTGGCCACCTTCGGCTCTTTTACAGATACTTCGTACCCGGAGGCCGAAAGTCTGTTTCTTTAAAGTCCTTAGACTCTTCTACGGATCCTAACAAGCCGGAGCCTGGAATCCGTAGGGTGGCAATGGAGCCTCTGAACCAATGGTTCGAAGGCAGTTGCCTGGGTCTTGGGAAAAATGCTTGGCTCTACAAGCATCTCCGTCCTTCCGATGCGTCCATCAGGAGTAAGGGATATTCGAAGAGCAAACAAAATTCGACCCTTATCTTTATTCATAGAAAGGAAAGTTTTACAAGTGATTACAAGGGGCCCCTAAGAAAAATAACGCTTAAGGTGCTCCGCGTGCCATGCATGCTTCAATTCTTCTCCTTCAAAATTAGCTAATTTAAACGATCCGAGACGTCCTGAGCGTAGGATAACATATGGTCCTTCCCATTTGTTTCCTAGCTTCCCCGGAGCTATTACACTTCGCAACACTAGATGACCAGGCTTTAACTCATTTAGCTTTACCTTCGGATCATACCATGTTTTGGTGTGGTCCTAGTACTTAGTCAGGTTGGCGACAGCTCGAAGCCTTGTTTCTTCTGACAAATCCAACGAAGTGCTCCTGTCATCTTCGTCCCCAGGTTGAACTACGCGAAGCGATCCACCTCTGAGCTCCGTAGGAGTCATGGCCTCATCTCCGAACAGCAATCTAAATGGGGTGAAACCTGTGGACCTGGTTTGAGTGGTTCGAATGGACCACAAGATTTTAGGGAGCTCTTCGACCCATAGCCACTTGGGCAATCCAATGATTCGGCGATTCAGCCCGGAGAGAATGTTCTCTTTGGCTCGCTCAACGGCTCTGTTGGACTGTGGATGTCACACCGCCGTGAAGCACGGCTTAATGCCCAGTTCTTCACAAAATGTTTGGAAGGTGTCAGCTTCGAACTGGGTTCCATTATCCACCGTCAACTCTCTTGGAACTCCGAACCTGCATATAATATTCTGCCAGAAAAATTTTTGCACATTCCTCGAGGTGATAGCTGTTAATGGCTCCGCTTCAACCCATTTTGAGAAATACTCGATTGCAACTACCGCGAATTTCAAGCCACCTTTTGCCATTAGGAAAGGGCCTATGAGGTCCATGCCCCATCTAGCCATTGGCCACACTGGGGCAATAACTTGAAGCTGAGCTGGCGGGCGATGACTCCGTCTGCCCATCCACTGGCAGCCTTGGCATGTTCGAACCAGTTCCTCCGCATCTCTTACTATAGTTGGCCAATAAAAACCTTGCCGAAGCGTCTTGCCCGCTAGCGCACGAGGGGCTAAATGACCTCCGCACAACCCTTCGTGGATGTCTCGAAGTATGTCTTGACCTTCGGGCTGTGAGATGCATCAAAGTAGAGGTGAACACACTCCAGCTTTGTATAACATTCCATTAATAAGCTTGTAATTTCGAGCTCTTGCTTGCAACCTTCGGGCTTCTGGACCTTCGGGAGGGTCCATGCTACTTTGCAACATGTTCATTATCGGAGCCCGCCAATCTGTAATTGGAATGCACAGTACCTTCGAAGGGGGTAATTGAACAGCCGTTGGTTGCGCTAGTTCTTCGTAGAAAGCACCCTTTGGGAGGTCCACCGCCCCTGCTGCAGCCTTTGCAAGAATATCTGCAAGTTGATTCTCTGCCCGAGGGATACTCCGAACTGTAAATCCTCTGAATGCTGCTTCGGCCTTGCGGATTTCTTCAAGGTATTGTGCTAGATGTGGATTCTTTGCTTGAAAACTTTTATCAACATGCCCTGCGACGACTTGGGAATCTGTCTTAATCACTATTCTTGCAGCTCCGAGCGCTTTAGCCTTTCGGAGGCCTAGCAAGATTCCTTCATACCCGGCAATGTTATTAGTGGTTCTAAAGTTGAGCCTCGCAGAATACATGGCCTTCTGCCCCGATGGTGATATGATGACGGCCCCTGCTCCGGCACCGGATGCTTGATAAGCTCCATTAGAAAATATTGTCCAAAAACCTTCGGAGGATTCTTCCGGGGCCCAAATAGCAGATGGAGTCCACTCTACTACAAAGTTGGCTATAATTTGAGATTTAATAGCTGTTCTTGCCATGAAGGAGATTCCAAAGGGTGCTAGCTCGACCGCCCATTTTTCAATCCTGCCCGTAGAATCTTTGTTTCGGAGCATATCTCCAAGAAGATACGATGTAGGGACGATCAGGTTATGCGCCAAGAAATAATGCCTTAGCTTTCGCGAGGCCATTACTAGGGCATAAGCAAACTTCTCGAGTTCGGAGTATCTGACTTTGGCTCCGGATAATGCCTCCGACACAAAATAAACCGGATTCTGGACTAGCTTTTCCTTAAGCTCGACTTCCCGGACCAATACTGCGCTCACCACTGAACTTGTTGCTGCAAGATAAAGGAGTAGTGTTTCTTCTAGAAGTGGAACGGTCAAAATTGATAATCTTCCGAGGTATGCCTTTATATCATCGAAGCTCTTCTGGCACTCCGGTGTCCACTGAAAGCTTTCGGACCCCTTAAGTGCTTTGAAAATTGGGAGGCTCCGCTCTGCTGACCTGGCCAAGAACCTGCTAAGAGCTGCGAGCCTTCCTGCTAGCTTCTGAACTTGCTTCAAATTCTCTGGTGGAGCCATCCTTTGTAGTGCGCTTATCTGTGTTGGGCTAGCTTCGATTCCCCTGCTCAAAACTAAGTACCCTAGCAGTTTTCCTGCTTGTGCCCCGAATATACATTTTTCCGGATTGAGGCGTACTCCACATTCTCGGAGGCTCTCAAATGTTTCAGCTAGGTCTAGGCTATGCTGGTGCTTTTGAGCACTTTTTATTACAATATCATCCATATAGGCCTCGACATTCCGGCCTATCTGATGACCTAGAGCCTTAGCTATTAAACGAGAAAAGGTGGCTCCGGCATTCCGCAAACCAAAAGGCATTCTTACATAACAAAATACTCCGGAAGGAGTTATAAAGCTTGTCTTGGCTTCGTCTTCGCGTTTCAGCCATACTTGATGATATCCGGAATAAGCGTCGAGGAAACTTAGCAATTCGGAGCTGGCTGTGGAATCTACCAGCTGATCTATTCGGGGCATCGGGTAGGGGTCTCGCGGGCATGCTTTATTTAATGAAGTGAAGTCAATACACATGCGCCATTTGTTCGAATCCTTTTTCCTTACAAAAACAGGGTTAGCCAACCACTCGGTATGGGCTACTTCCCTGATAATGCCAGCTTTTAATAATTTCTCTACTTCTGCTTTAGCGAGGCTTGCTCTTTCTGCTGACAGCTTGCAGAGCCCCTGGCGCACTGGCTTGGCCTTCGGGTTGACGAGCAGACTATGCTCGATGATGCTTCGATCGACCCCGGTGATGTCTTCGTCGGTCCAAGCAAAGACGTCCAGATTTCGCCTGACGACTTCTTCTAATGAAGTAGCTATCTCCGGGGATAGCCCTCTGTCGAACTGTACTGGATACTCTTTGCCATCTTTTGAAATTATTCTTGTTTCGATATCACCTTCTGGGCTTGGCTTGAGCGAGGACCCCTTCGAAGGGTTCGAGGTCACCAGCACTTCTTCGATGCCTTCCGCCACATTATGCACTTGCCGGGGGTCCAACGGCTACCCATGGCCATACTCCGTCCTCCAGGCTACAGCTTGGTCTCCAGAAATAGTAAGCACCCTACCTTGCGTGGGCATTTTGAGACAAAGGTAATTATGGTGCGCTATAGCTCCGAACTGGTTCAACATCCCTCGACCGAATATTGCATTGTAAGCATATGGAGCGTCGACAACGTCGAAGATCACCTCTTCTATCCTGGCTAGAGGCCCCTCTCCGAAGGCAACCTCGAGGCCTATCTGGCCGAGGGCATCGAGAGGCGGTCCTGAGAACCCTTGAAGCGGCCGGGCCGCTGGAAGTAGATGCTTCCGAGGTATGCACATCTGATCGAAGGCCTGGACAAAGAGTATGTCTGCGGAGCTCCCACCATCTACTAGGATCCTTCGGACCTCCACTCCTGCTATATCAGCAGAAATGACCAATGGGTCAGCATGGGGGAACTTCACCCCCGCAACATCGTTGGCGGTAAATGAGATGGGTACGTGGGACCACTCTGGCATCCCTTCGGTGGAACTCGAGGTCCCAATGTGCCCGACTTCACGGACGTACTCGCGCCGCTGCCTTTTGGACATGCTTTTGAGGGTCCCCCCTCCGGAGATGGGCAGGACCACTCTCTTGCCGCGGTCCTACGGGTCTTCCTGCTTTGGTGGTGGCATAATGTTGGCCACCGGCAGTCGTATGGGGGCTTCAAGGGCACCGGCTCGGGCCACAGCTTGTACAGGCTCCGACCGTGCCGATGGTGGGGCTCGATCCGAAGTACCCCGCCCGGTGCTTCGTTCAAGGTAGTCGCCTCGAAGGGCCAACACTGCCTTGCAATCCTTCGTGTCATGGCTTCTATTGTCGCCATGCATGCAACAGAAAAAACTCTGGCGCTTGCCAAGCACCCTTTCTTGAGGCTTCGGCGGCCCAGCCTTGAAATTCTTCACCTGCTGGAAATTGGCAGGGGCCTTCAGAGCAGAAGGTGCAATGTTTAGCACCTCCGAACGAAAATGCTTCTTTCCCTTCTTGTGCTCGTTGAAGTGGTTGTCTTGAGGAGGCTGCAGGGGAGTGGAGGTTTCGGTCTCCATCTTTACTTCTCGGAGGGTGGGTGATGGTGCTTCAGCTTACCGAAGACAGCCTTCCTCTGCTTTGGCATACTGTTCGAAGTATGCCATTAGCTGCGCCATAGAGGTCACCGGCTTCCGATGCAGCTTACTAAGGAGGTCGGGGTTTAGCACCCCTTCGCGGGCGGCGTCGACTACCGAAGAGGTAGACAGGCCCTTGATCTGTGATTTGGTGTGGGCGAAGCGCGTGAAGTACTCCCGGAGTGTTTCTCCCACCCGCTGCTTCACCTAGAACAAACTTCCTGTGGACATCGGGGCTACGAAGGTGCCTTGGAAGTTGCTCACAAATTTCTTCTTCAGCTGCTCCCAGGAACTGATTGATCCTGGCTTCATGGACCAGAACCAGCGAAGTGCCACGCCTTCTAGGGCGAGGGGGAAGCATTTTGCCATAGTGCTTCGCACCCCTCCACTCGCTTCTATTGCCAAGGCATATGAGCGGGCGAACTCTCCGGGGTCCGACCCCCCGGAGTACTTGTGCAGTTTCGAGGCCTTGAATCTGGGGTCGAAAGGCACTCTCTGTAAATCCGAATGTAATGGAGACTCGTTATCGAAGGATGCATTCTCAGCTTCCTCCGGGACTTGGATAACTTCTGGGAGATTGTGGGTACCACCGTCTTGAGGCCCTTCTGGAGTTTCGGTGGAAGCTTGAGTGCGGAGGCGATCGGCGGCCTCTTGCCTCCACCTGGATACTTCCTCCTGAAGCCTGGCTAGTTGCGTAGCCTCGGTTTCTGGAAGGTCTTCGTCTTCGTCGGAGGGCACCTCCGGGTCTCGGGAGCTGACGTAATCAGTCTGAAGCACCGTAGGAGGAGCTCGAGGGCCCCGGGGTGCTCGACGCCCAGCAGCCTCGGCGGGAATCGCCGGATTAGCCGAGGGTCCTGCTCCTGTGGTCCTAGGGGACCTTCGGAGAGGACCCGAAGCCTGACTTCGCTTCGGAGGCATAGCTAGCCACGAAGAGGTCTTGGAGACGAAGGACTTCGAACGACTCGAGAGGTCGAGTGAAGGCCTTCAGGCTGCACTAAGAAGCCCTTAACTGAAGGGTGCGCGGAATCTTGAGACTTCGAGGCTCCCTCCGTAAGTGCTCTTCGAAGTGCAGTCAGCAGCAGAGAACAAGCTTTTAGAACTTGGTTCCCCACGGACGGCGCCAACTGTTGGCGCAAATGTTACGCCAACAGGTTCTCTGAGGTCAAGAACGGACAAACAAGGAGTTTGCATTTTAGGACTACCTCGAACCTCCGAATTGGATAATAACTCGAGTAGTCCGAATGAGTGTAATGAATAACTTGTTCTGGATCCCTTTTTACAGGGTACAAAGGGGGTATTTATAGGTAAAAAACATAAGGAAAAGACCTAAATACCCCTAGATTACAACCGACATCGTGGAACCTATTTGGTACCAGGAACAAGGTTATAAAAGGTAAAATACTACAAGGTAGATGGATAAGCTGGACATCCCATCAATCACGTCCTTCGGCTTCGAGGCCTCTATCTTCCATTCGGAAGGTTCTCCAGGGCTTCGCACCGCTGCACCCTTCGGCGTGGCGACTCATACTTTGAACAACTGCTCACTAGCTTCGGAGTCCTCCTCAGCCTTTGAAGGATTAATGTTTAAGCCCTGGAAATGGAGTAATTTCCCCCAACAAACGGTATACAACATAAAGTAGATACAATAGAGAGAGATGTCGGACTTAATCTTTGAAGCCTCAGACTATGACACCAAAATCACATCAATCTAAGAGATCAATCTGATACAACCTTAGACCTAGCCAATACACCGGGATAAAATGGCGACTGTACTGACCTAGTCGATGCCTTTAAGAGATCGATACGATACTGCCTTAAAGAACAATAACCTAGCCGATACAGTCGTCAGGGTGGCGGGACTCACCTCTTCATCAGAGATTGAAATGATGCAGCCCAGCTCCGAGTGCCGAATCCCACCGGTATTAACCTTGGGAAGCCAAGGGTAGCGATGTGCCGAAGAGTAGTTGTTTGTAGGGTTATTGAGAAACCAAGGGTTGGTTTCAGTGTTTGTGATGAGTGATTGACAGGCTTTTAACCTCTGTTCGAAGGGGTACCTCCGAAGGGGGTTCGGAGGTTGTACCTCCGAAGGGTGTTCGGAGGTGGTTTCACCGAAGGGTGTTCGGTGGTTTGGTTGCTGCAGCTGTTGCAGCGGAGTGTGCGTGTCGGAGGGGTCCGACAGTACACGATGACTGGGTTTGTACCGAAGGCTTCGGTACTTTGGGCGGTACACCGGAGTGTGTGCCGGAGGTTGCTAACCCAGAGAGGTCTCCGGAGTACTGGAAACACTTGTCTGTTTGTCTGTGGTGCGCAGGTGACTTCGGAGGCGACGGACAGGTTCGCAGCAGGTGAACCTGGGTCAAGCGGGAGGCTTGATGCCAGGGGAGCAGGGAGCTCCATCACGGTGGCTGCGAAGGGGTCCGGGTCGGTCCTCGGGTCGAGGTGCGCCAGGTGAAGGCAGAGAGTGCGGAGCGTGGCTCCGGCTGAAGGTACTCCGAGACAAAGTCCTCGGAGTTGAGGCACTTCGAAGGTACTCCGAATGGAGTGACTTCGGAGTTGGATGGATCAAGTCCTCTGCGGAGGCAAGGAGTTCGAAGTGTGCTCCGGAGGGAGACATTCGAAGGTGCCCGACGAAGGTCTCAGAAGTCGAGGCGCACCGAAGGCATGGTCCGGGTGAGGCTCGTCGAGGAGTGTGCTCGGGGAGAGACACTGCGACGAAGGGCTCATGGAATGCTTCGTGCGGAGGCCTTGGACGAAGGAGGGACTTTGAAGGGTGGTACTCTGAAGGTGGGGCTTCGGAGTGTGGTTGTCTTGTGGTACTTCGGCCTGCATGGCTTCGGTACACGGACTGACGGAGTTCGAGCTGGGCGAAGCTGCGAAGCCGTGGTGGTCCACTCCGGAGGTGTTGGTGCGAAGGCCCAAGGGCTTTGACGGCTTCGGCTCAAAACCGTCACTGTATCAAAGGCTGACTTCGGTGAAGCGAAGGCCATCTGGCTCAAGGCTTCTCACCGAAGCTACCGCACCCTCGCGTGCGAAGGGGGGCTTCGGAAAGGTCAAAGGCTGCAAGTCTGACAGTGTCTGCTCTGCAAAAAGTTGGCGCTGTCCCCTCTACAAAGGCTGACAGAGAAGCCTCCAATAAAGTTGACTACCTTTTGTACCCCTTAGTTCTGTAGAGACAAAACCAATGTAAACCCTAGGGGTAAAGTAGTCAATTCCTTTGGGTGAACTGTGGGCTATAAATATGGGGGCTCGGTAGGTAACATTTAACACTTTGAGCATTAACTGTTGAGCTCCTGTACTAGCCACACACTTCGTTGTATTCATCCAGAGAGTTCATTTTCTGTGTTCCTTGTTCAAGCGGCGAAGCCCTCCTTCTTTGTGCTTTTTGCTTGAGCTCGCTTTACATACCTCGCTAGTTGTAGTGCACCGAAGCCTATCTAGGCGAAGGGTGTTTTGTGCGAAGTGTGTTTTTCAGTGCGCTGTCGCTCTGTGTAATAGGAGGCGAGACCTCACTGCTTACTAGCGAAGCCCTGATCGAAGCCCGTGCTTTTATCGTGTCTGTGACTCTAGCGAAGTCTGTCAGTGTGCGTTTAGACCTTCGTGTACAAAGCCCAGTACCAGTTGCTGCTGCCAAGTACTTGGTCGAAGTCCTCAGTGGGGTGTCCACTCTTGCGAAGGGTGAAGTGCGAAGCCTGCTCGAAGCACCCTGTGTGCGGAGCCTGCACTGACTTAGAAGAGTAGATTTTCGAGGGTTGTAAGTGGAGCGAAGTCTTCTTGGCTTCGAACTTTTGCTCCTGCGAAGCCTGTGTTCGGAGCTGTCAAATCACCTCCGAACCAGACCTTCGAAGGTAGTGTTCGAAGCCTGTTCCGCAGAAGACAGAACTAAAACCGAAGGCTAGTTTTTAGCCCGAAATTTTAAAAGCTCCCATTCACCCCCCCTCTGGTCGCCCTTTCCGGTCCAACAATTGGTATCAGAGCAGGTTAAGATCACTAGTTGACCTTAACCGGTTTTGTGATCTGTTGGCGACATGGATAGAGGCATTAAAATTCCTCTGTTCGATGGGACTGACTTTGCATACTGGAAGGTGCGCATGGAGGCTTACTTGCTAAGCCAAGGAAATGCAATTTGGGAGATTGTGGACTCACAATACTCCATCCCTGAGACTCGCACCTCTCAAACAGAAAAGGATCAGTATAATGCCAACTCCAAGGCTAGGAATATACTGTTCATTGGTTTGAGCCGGAGTGAGTTTGAGAAACCAAGTGTTGGTTTTGGTGTTTGTGATGAGTGATTGATAGGCTGTTAACCTCTGTTTCGAAGGGGTACCTCCGAAGGTGTTTGGAGGAGGGTACCTCCGAAGGGCGTTCGGAGGTTGTACCTCCGAAGGGTGTTCGGAGGTGGTTTCACCGAAGTGTGTTCCGTGGTTTGGTTGCTGCAGCTGTGGCAGCAGAGTGTGCCTGTCGGAGGGGTCCGACAGTACACGATGACTGGGTTTGTACCGAAGGCTTCGGTACTTTGGGCGGTACACCGGAGTGTGTGCCGGAGGTTGCTAACCCGGAGAGGTCTCCGGAGTACTGGATACACTTGTCTGTTTGTCGGTGGTCCGCAGGGACTTCGGAGGCGACGGACAGGTTCGTAGCAGGTGAACCTGGGTCAAGCGGGAGGCTTGATGCAAGGGGAGCGGGGAGCTCCATCACGGTGGCTGCGAAGGGGGTCCGGGTCAGTCCTCGGGTCGAGGCGTGCCAGGTGAAGGCAGAGAGTGCGGAGTGTGGCTCCGGCTGAAGGTACTCCGAGACAAGTCCACGGAGGTGAGGCACTTCGAAGGTACTCCGAATGGAGTGACTTCGGAGTTGGATGGATCAAGTCCTCTGCGGAGGCAAGGAGTTCGAAGTGTGCTCCGGAGGGAGACATTCGATGGTACCCAACGAAGGTCTCAGAAGTCGAGGTGCATCGAAGGCATGGTCCGGGTGAGGCTCGTCGAGGAGTGTGCTCGGGGAGAGACACTGCGACGAAGGGCTCATGGAATGCTTTGTGCGGAGGCCTTGGACGAAGGAGGGACTTCGAAGGGTGGTACTCCGAAGGTGGGGGCTTCGGAGTAAGGAAGGCTTCGGAGCAAGGCTAGCTTCGGAGTGTGGTTGTCTTGTGGTACTTCGGCCTGCATGGCTTCGGTACACGGACTGACGGAGTTCGAGCTGGGCGAAGCTGCGAAGTCGTGGTGGTCCACTCCGGAGGTGTTTGTGCGAAGGCCCAAGGGCTTTGACGGCTTCGGCTCAAAACCGTCACTGTATCGAAGGCTGTCTTCGGTGAAGCGAAGGCCATCTGGCTCAAGGCTTCTCACCGAAGCTACCGCACCCCTCGCGTGTGAAGGGGGGCTTCGGAAAGGTCAAAGGCTGCAAGTCTGACAGTGTCTGCTCTGCAAAAAGCTGGCGATGTCCCCTCTGCAAAGGCTGACAGAGAAGCCTCCAATAAAGTTGACTACCTTTTGTACCCCTTAGTTCTGTAGAGACAAAACCAATGTAAACCCTAGGGGTAAAGTAGTCAATTCCTTTGGGTGAACTGTGGGCTATAAATATGGGGGCTCGGTAGGTAACATTTAACACTTTGAGCATTTACTGTTGAGCTCCTGTAGCCACACACTTCGTTGTATTCATCCAGAGAGTTCATTTTTCTGTGTTCCTTGTTCAAGCGGCGAAGCCCTGCTTCTGTGTGCTTATTGCTTGAGCTCGCGTTACATACCTCGCTAGTTATAGTACACCGAAGCCTGTCTAGGCGAAGGGTGTTTTGTGCGAAGTGTGTTTGTCAGTGTGCGTTCGCTCTGTGTAACTTGAGGCTAGACCTCACTGCTTACTAGCGAAGCCCTGATCGAAGCTCGTTTTGCTTCTTGTGTCGAAGCCCCCAGCGAAGTCTATTAGTGTGTGTTTAGACCTTCGTGTACGAAGCCCAGCACCAGTTGTTGTTGCCAAGTAATTGGTCGAAGTCCTCAGTGGGGTGTCCACTCTTGCGAAGGGTAAAGTGCGAAGCCTGCTCGAAGCACCCTGTGTGCGGAGCCTGCACTGACTTAGCAGAGTAGATTTTCGAGGGTTGTTAGTGGAGCGAAGTCTTCTTGTCTTCGAACTTTTGCTCCTGCGAAGCCTGTGTTCGGAGCTGTCAAAGCACCTCCGAACCAGACCTCCGAAGGTAGTGTTCGAAGCATGTTCCGCAGAAGACAGAACTAAAACCGAAGGCTAGTTTTTAGCCCGAAATTTTAAAAGCTCCCATTCACCCCCCTCTAGTCGCCGTTTTCGGTCTAACAATTGGTATCAGAGCGGGTTAAGATCACCAGTTGACCTTAACCGGTTTTGTGATCTTTTGGCGACATGGATAGAGGCAGTAAAATTCCTCTGTTCGATGGGACAGATTTTGCATACTGGAAGGTGCGCATGGAGGTTTACTTGTTAAGCCAAGGAAATGCAATTTGGGAGATTGTGGACTCACAATACTCCATCCCTGATACTCGCACTACTCAAACAGAAAAAGATCAGTATAATGCCAACTCCAAGGCTAGGAATATACTGTTCATTGGTTTGAGTCGGAGTGAGTTTGATAGGGTGCAGCACCTTAGGACTGCTAGGGAGATTTGGACAACACTCACTATTTTTCATGAGGGCTCTACACAGATTAAGGCCAGGCGCCAAAGCACATATAACCAACAGTATCAGCTGTTTGTGCAGGCACCTGGTGAATCTATAGATGCCATGTTTTCTCGCTTTGATGCGATAGTGAGTAACTTGCGATCCAAGGGGACGCTTGCTTACAATGACCATGATAGGGCTATCAAGCTTCTATATGCTCTTGACCGTAGCATATGGGAAGTGAAGATATCCAGCATTGAGGAGTCTGCAGGTTATGACACATTGACCTGTGATGAGCTCTTCAGCAAGCTGAAGTCCACAGAGATTGCCAAAGCATCTCTTGCTGTGCACAGAAGCTCTTTGCCACAGCCATTGGCATTGGTTTCTAGCACTAGCCATGGCACCACTGCAGAACCAAGTACATCTGGTACTTGTGTTCTTGCAGATGGTTTTGCTTTGTCCTCCCTGGTCTCCGTCACAAAGGAGCAGGTGGATACTCTGGATGATGATGAGCTTGCTCTCATTGCCAGAAGGTTCACCCGTTTTCATCATGAAAGACGGGATCAGAGGAGAAGTGGTTTTAGTGGTTGCTTTGAATGTGGCGACACCTCTCACATTAAGGCCAATTGTCCTAAGCTCAAAAAGAGAGATGAGAGTGAGCGCCCCAAATACCACAAGAAGGAGAGGAAACCCGTTGTGAAGGGAAAGCGCGGCAAGATGGCTAAGAAAGTAGCCAAGGCCGCTTCCAGAGCTTTTGTTGCTGCTCTCAGCGACATCGACACTTCCTCAACTGAGGAGTCGAGCTCTAAGGAGGAGTCCCCAAGGAAGGAGGACAAGAAGGACAAGAAGGGACGAGACTTCACCGGCCTATGCTTCATGGCCGACAGCGATCACAGCGACGATGAGCTTGACTCATCTGAGGTACCTCTATCATCTGACCAGCTATTAATAAAATTAGATGAGCTGAATGAAGTAGTTCTTGGTTAGGATAGATTGCTTGTGCAAGCCGCTAGAGAAAGAAAAGACCTTAGACTTAGGCTAGAATCTGTTTCCACTGAATATGACATGCTTAAGTCTAAGTTTAATGATGCTGAATGTGAATCTTGTTCTGTTGTCATGGGTGAGCTTGCTCAGTTGCGTTCTGTTCATGCTCAAACTCTATCTGAGCTTGAGACTGCACAGAAGCAGCTTTTGGAGGTGGATTCTAGACCTCATGATATTATTGATTGCATGAACTGTTCTTTATTGCGCGAGAGCATCAATTTACGTGATAAACATGTTCATGATTTAGAGGCTAGATTGGAGAGGGCCGGTAGTTCTAAGGATGTGCAACCTGTTTGTGACACATGCATTACCCTTAAGGACCAGCTAGGCACTGTTAGAGAGCGAGCTGAGAACCTCATGTCAGAAAATGAATACCTTCTTTCCGTGGTTAATAAATGCACTGAGGGAAAGGGTAGGATGGATTTGCTCTTGGCCAAGACCAAGTTGTGTGCTGACAGAGCAGGGGTAGCTCTAGGTTTGGGTTTTGAGAGGATACCTTCAGACAGTAAGACCAAAATTGTTTTTACCTCTCCCACTACCCTAGAGAAAGAGAGAGCTCTGTTAGACACCCCATCAGCCAAAAAGCCTACCCAACCACCAAAGAAAACCACTCCTCCTGCCAAGAAAAATCCTCCCAAGAAAACCACTCAGAAAAAACCCAAGGAGCCTGTGAGAGTTGCTCCTGTGACCCATGAGAGTGCCCCGAGGAGAGTGTTTCATTGTTCCTATTGTCAGCGGGCGGGTCATTTGGTTGGGTTCTGTTTTCGTCGCATCAAGGATGAGCGACGCTCTCAGGCGATGAGTTACCAGGACATGCATTACCCATCTTTAGGTATACATGAGTCTGAGTTTTACTATCGTCCTGCTTTTGAGGCTCCTCGTGCTTCTCGGAGAGGTTTTGCTCCTCGAGGTGTTCACCATGTTCCATATGGTGGTAGACCTCAGGCGAGTAGCTTTGTACCTCGTTAGAGTAGGAGACCTCGTCATGCTTTTCGATCACTGCATGTAGGTAGACCTCGCACTTTGCATCATTCAGATTATCATGTGCGTAGACCGTCTACTTTTACTGTGCCTACTACTCGTGTCACTCAGTGCTGGATGCCTCGTCATTTTTTCACTCACCCCAACACTGAGCGATCGAGATATTTTTATCATGTGTAGGCGACAGATCGAGGCCTGGAGGGCACGTGGATCATGGACTCCTGTTGTTCGCGCCATATGACCGGAGATGCAGCATGGTTCTCTAGCCTCACCACAACCAAGCAAAGGGAACATATCACCTTCGGAAACAATCGAAGGAGTAGAGTGAAAGGTAAAGGTGTGGTAAGAATTAACTCGAATTTCACTCTCAAAGATGTTGCTTTGGTTGAGAACCTGGGATACAATTTGCTATCTGTATCTCAGTTGCTTGATGAGGGCTTCGAAGTGCGATTCCATCGTGATACTTCGCAGGTGCTCAATTCTGATGGCGTTGTGGTGTGTAAGATCTTTAGAGTTGGGAGAGTTTTTGGAGCTGATTTTTCAGAATCATCTGGTTCTTCTCATTGTCTTGTTGCACATTCGACTTCTGAGCTTTGGAAGTGGCATAGGAGACTAGGGCATATGAGCTTTGAGTTGCTCGCTCGTTTGAGTGCCCTAGGACTGATCCGAGGATTGCCCAAGCTCAAGTTTGAGAAGAATTTAGTTTGCGCTCCGTGTCGACATGGAAAAATGATTGCCGCTTCGCATTCGCCAGTCACCACAGTGATGACTGAACAACCCGGAGAACTTCTCCACATGGACACTGTAGGTCCTTCTCGGGTTAGTTCTTTAGGCGGCAAGTGGTATGTTTTAGTTATTGTCCACGATTTCTCTCGCTACTCTTGGGTCTTCTTTCTCGCCAGCAAGGATGAAGTGTTTTCACACTTTCGGAGATTGGCTTTGAGACTTTTCACTGAACTCCCAGGTGCATTGAAATTCATTCGAAGTGATAATGGCACCGAGTTCAAAAATAGTCTCTTTGTTGAATTTTGCATGGAGCATGGCATAGAACATCAATTCTCTGCTCCGCGGGTTCCTCAACAGAACGGTGTTGTTGAGAGGAAGAACCGCACTTTGGTTGAGATGGCTAGGACGATGCTTGATGAGCATAGGACTCCTAGAAAATTCTGGGCTGAAGCCATGAACACTGCATGTTACATCTCAAACCGTATATTCTTGCGCTCAATTTTAAATTTGACATCTTATGAGCTGCGTTTTGGGAGACAGCCCAAGGTTACTCATCTTCAAGTTTTTGGCTATCGCTGCTTTATCCTAAAACGTGGTAATTTGGATAAATTTGAGTCGCGCTCTTCTGACGGGATCTTTTTGGGTTACACTACACATGGTCATTCTTATCGTGTTTATAACTTGGAGACTAACACTGTCATCGAGTCATGTGATGTGACTTTTGATGAATCAACCCCCTCTGTTAGTTCTGCTTTTGAACAGGCAAATGAACACGACATGGAACAGACCTTATTCGAAGAAGAAGATCCCGGAGATTTCGAGGATGAACCCCTACTACCCTCGACATCAACCCCCGAAGCCGACCCCGCTTCAACCACTTCGGCACGAGGTCCCGAAGCAACTACCTCGACATCAGTCATCTTGGACCACTCCAACGCACAAGTTGAGGGGGAGACTGCATCCCGCCGCGAGGCTCCACATCATGTTCAAAGGATGCACCCTCCCGAGCAGATCATTGGTGAGCTTGATCAAAGGGTAACACGTTCTCATGCTCATTTCACTGATTCAGCTTTTGTTGCTTCTTTCGAGCCCTTAGATGTTAGTCATGCGCTTTCTGATTCTAGTTGGATCAATGCCATGCATGAGGAACTTGAAAATTTTGAGAGAAACCAAGTCTGGACTTTAGTTGATCCTCCACCAAATGTTCATTTCATTGGAACAAAATGGATTTTCAAAAACAAACAAGGGAAGGATGGGACTATAGTTAGAAACAAGGCTAGACTTGTAGCTCAGGGTTTTTCTCAACTAGAAGGGATTGATTTTACTGAAACTTTTGCACCTGTTGCTCGCCTTGAGGCCATTAGGATTTTTCTTGCCTTTGCGACATCCCGGGGATTCAAACTCTATCAAATGGATGTCAAAAGTGCTTTTCTTAATGGCTTCATAGGTGAAGATGTTTATGTAAAACAACCCCCTAGTTTTGAAAACCCCAAGTACCCACATAAAGTCCTTAAACTTCACAAGGCTCTTTATGGACTCAAGCAGGCCCCTCGGGCATGGTATGATAGACTTAAGTCTTTTCTGCTTGAGCGGGGGTATTTGATGGGCTCGGTTGATAAAACACTATTTACTCTCAAGCATAGCAAAGATTTCCTCCTAGTTCAGATTTATGTGGATGATATCATCTTTGGTGGCTCTTCTCATGCTTTGGTTGCCGAGTTTGCAGATACCATGAGCAGGGAATTTGAAATGTCAATGATGGGTGAACTCACCTTTTTCCTTGGTTTGCAAATCAAGCAAAGCAAACAAGGTACCTTTGTCCACCAGACAAAATACACCAAGGACCTGCTCAAGAAGTTTGATATGTCCGATGCGAAGCCCCTCGCCACTCCAATGGCTACATCTGTAGCATTGGACCCTGACGAAGATGGAGAAGTCGTAGATCAGAAGGAGTTCCGAAGCATGATCGGCTCCCTCCTCTACTTGACTGCTACGAGGCCGGACATACACTTCGCAGTGTGTCTGTGCGCTCGTTTTCAGGCTTCACCACGAGCTTCGCACCGCCAAGCGGTCAAGCGCATCCTAAGGTATCTCAAACACACACTTGAATTCGGCATATGGTATTCAGCATCTTCATCTTTATGTCTTCGAGGTTATTCCGATGCGGATTTTGCTGGGTGTAGGATTGATAGGAAGAGTACCTCTGGTACTTGTCATTTTCTGGGTACTTCATTGGTTTCTGGTCTTCCCGCAAACAGTCTAGTGTTGCACAATCAACGGCTGAGGCCGAATATGTTGCTGCAGCTAGCTGTTGCTCTCAGATTTTGTGGATGGTTTCCACTTTGCGGGATTTCGGGTTAGATTATAAGAGTGTTCCACTTTTCTGTGATAACACTAGCGCTATTTGTATTGCAAACAACCTGGTTCAGCACTCCAGAACAAAACACATTGATGTGCGGTATCATTTTCTCAGAGATCACAATGAGAAGGGTGATATTGAACTTCAATATGTGGATACCCAACACCAGCTTGCCGACATTTTTACAAAACCCCTCGATGCTTCTCGATTTGCTTACTTGCGTGGGGAACTTGGTATTTGTCATCCTTACGGCATCTTGTGAGGGGGAGCTGCCTTCATTGGATTGCATATGCTCATTATGTGTGAAATTGCATTTACATCTTTTGCACTTATATGCCTGCTTATAATCCATGACATCATGACAGCTCAGCTCTTTTTAATTTATCGGAAACATTCATGTGCATGATGTTTTCTTTTCAAAATCAAATCATGCTCACTGCTTAGTCTTGAATCTAGCATGTTTAGGCAGGACTGCTTTAGCTATCTTTTATCTGCTTGATAGCAAGACACTGTTCATTGGATGCTAAAAATTGCAACTTGAAAAATTGTTCTACATCCTCATGGATATCCATCAAGTGTTAAACAAATTTATTCACTTAATTAAAATCAAAAACTCCATGATTTGCATGCTTTAAGTGAAAAGATCCAGGTGGGTTTGTTTGTCGCACTACTCTATTCTAGACTGCTTTCCATTGCACATTGGTCTGAACTGGAATAGTGTAGTGTATGCCAAAATCATTGCCTTAAGCTTCTTATGGTTTTCATGCCTAGGCTTGGCCTGATTGGAAAGTATAAGGTGGACAAACAAATAACCCCTGGCACTAAGAAAAGAACAACAAAATTCATTGATCATCAAGTTTGCTTTTCATGCTCCATTTGAACTGGACTTGTCTGTCTAGAGTCGAATTTGACTAGCTTTGCGCAGTCCCTGCTCTTACTTGTCTAGTTTCCTTGACTAAGTGGTGATGCTTTTATTTCAAAAATAATCAAAACACATGCTTCATCATGTTTTTAGAGAATGTTAATTTGAGCTGAGCCCATGATCATTGGTGTTATTGTTGGCATATTTTTGCTTTATATGTCTTTGCAATTCTGCTCATTTCCAAGCTATGCATCTTTTTCCTGCTCCTTGATGCTTGCATTGCCAAAGGGGGAGAGACTTGCTACGTTCTCTGCCGCAAGGAGGTATAATTTCCAAAGGGGGAGAAAATTTGACATAAAGGGGGAGAAGGTTCGTTGTTGCCAAAGGGGGAAAACTTAACTCAGGGGGAGTTTTTATTGTCGAAGGGGCTTTTACTCTTTTGAAAAAGGGGGAGGAAAATTCTTCTGTCAAGTGACTTGATTTGGCTCTATTCTGAGTTTTTATGGTCACTTGTGTGCTGAAAGTCTTTTAATTTTTCTTGATCTTAAAGTTGGTTGTCAATGCACTCATCAAGGGGGAGATTGAGAAACCAAGTGTTGGTTTCGGTGTTTGTGATGAGTGATTGACAGGCTGTTAACCTCTGTTTCAAAGGGGTACCTCCGAAGGTGTTCGGAGGAGGGTACCTCCGAAGGGCGTTCGGAGGTTGTACCTCCGAAGGGTGTTCGGAGGTGGTTTCACCGAAGTGTGTTCGGTGGTTTGGATGCTGCATCTATGGCAACAGAGTGTGCCTATCGGAGGGGTCCGACAGTACACGATGACTGGGTTTGTACCGAAGGCTTCGGTACTTTGGGCGGTACACCGGAGTGTGTGCCGGAGGTTGCTAACCCGAAGAGGTCTCCGGAGTACTGGATACACTTGTCTGTTTGTCGGTGGTGCGCAGGGACTTCAGAGGCGACAGACAGGTTCGTAGCAGGTGAACCTGGGTCAAGCGGGAGGCTTGATGCCAGGGGAGCGGGGAGCTCCGTCACGGTGGCTGCGAAGGGGGTCCGGGTCGATCCTCGGGTCGAGGCGTGCCAGGTGAAGGCAGAGAGTGCGGAGTGTGGCTCCGGCTGAAGGTACTCCGAGACAAGTCCTCGGAGGTGAGGCACTTCGAAGGTACTCCGAATGGAGTGACTTCGGAGTTGGATGGATCAAGTCCTCTGCGGAGGCAAGGAGTTCGAAGTGTGCTCCGAAGGGAGACATTCGAAGGTACCCGACGAAGGTCTCAGAAGTCGAGGTGCATCGAAGGCATGGTCCGGGTGAGGCTCGTCGAGGAGTGTGCTCGGGGAGAGACACTGCGACGAAGGTCTCATGGAATGCTTCGTGCGGAGGCCTTGGACGAAGGAGGGACTTCGAAGGTGGTACTCCGAAGGTGGGGGCTTCGGAGTAAGGAAGGCTTCGGAGCAAGGCTAGCTTCGGAGTGTGGTTGTCATGTGGTACTTCGGCCTGCATGGCTTCGGTACACGGACTGACAGAGTTCGAGCTGGGCGAAGCTGCGAAGCCGTGGTGGTCCACTCCGGAGGTGTTTGTGCGAAGGCCCAAGGGCTTTGACGTCTTCGGCTCAAAACCGTCACTGTATCGAAGGCTGTCTTCGGTGAAGCGAAGGCCAGCTGGCTCAAGGCTTCTCACCGAAGCTACCGCACCCCTCGCGTGCGAAGGGGGGCTTCGGAAAGGTCAAAGGCTGCAAGTCTGACAGTGTCTGCTCTGCAAAAAGCTGGCGCTGTCCCCTCTGCAAAGGCTGACAGAGAAGCCTCCAATAAAGTTGACTACCTTTTGTACCCCTTAGTTCTGTAGAGACAAAACCAATGTAAACCCTAGGGGTAAAGTAGTCAATTCCTTTGGGTGAACTGTGGGCTATAAATATGGGGGCTCGGTAGGTAACATTTAACACTTTGAGCATTTACTGTTGAGCTCCTGTAGCCACACACTTCGTTGTATTCATCCAGAGAGTTCATTTTTCTGTGTTCCTTGTTCAAGCGGCGAAGCCCTGCTTCTGTGTGCTTATTGCTTGAGCTCGCGTTACATACCTCGCTAGTTATAGTACACCGAAGCCTGTCTAGGCGAAGGGTGTTTTGTGCGAAGTGTGTTTGTCAGTGTGCGTTCGCTCTGTGTAACTTGAGGCTAGACCTCACTGCTTACTAGCGAAGCCCTGATCGAAGCCCGTTTTGCTTCTTGTGTCGAAGCCCCTAGCGAAGTCTATTAATGTGCGTTTAGACCTTCGTGTACGAAGCCCAGCACCAGTTGTTGTTGCCAAGTACTTGGTCGAAGTCCTCAGTGGGGTGTCCACTCTTGCGAAGGGTGAAGTGCGAAGCCTGCTCGAAGCACCCTGTGGGCGGAGCCTGCACTGACTTAGCAGAGTAGATTTTCGAGGGTTGTTAGTGGAGCGAAGTCTTCTTGGCTTCGAACTTTTGCTCCTGCGAAGCCTATGTTCGGAGCTGTCAAAGCACCTCCGAACCAGACCTCCGAAGGTAGTGTTCGAAGCCTGTTCCGCAGAAGATAGAACTAAAACCGAAGGCTAATTTTTAGCCCGAAATTTTAAATGCTCCCATTCACCCCCCTCTGGTCGCCGTTTCCGGTCCAACAGAGTTTGATAGGGTGCAGCACCTTAGGACTGCTAGGGAAATTTGGACCACTCTCACTATTTTTCATGAGGGCTCTACTCAGATTAAGGCCAGGCGCCAAAGCACATACAATCAACAGTATCAGCTGTTTGTGCAGGCACCTGGTGAATCCATAGATGCCATGTTTTCACGTTTTGATGCTATAGTGAGTAACTTGCGGTCTAACGGGACGCTTGCTTACAATGATCATGATAGGGCTATCAAGCTTCTCTATGCTCTTGACCGTAGCATATGGGAAGTGAAGATATCCAGCATTGAGGAGTCTGCAGGTTATGACACATTGACCTGTGATGAGCTCTTCAGCAAGCTGAAGTCCACAGAGATTGCCAAGGCATCTCTTGCAGTGCACAGAAGCTCATTGCCACAGCCATTGGCATTGGTTTCTAGCACTAGCCGTGGCACCGCTGCAGAACCAAGCACATCTGGTACTTGTGTTCTTGCAGATGGTTTTGCTTTGTCCTCCCTGGTGTCCGTCACAAAGGAGCAGGTGGACACTCTGGATGATGATGAGCTTGCTCTCATTGCCAGAAGGTTCACCCGTTTTCATCATGAGAGACGGGATCAGAGGAGAAGTGGTTTTAGTGGTTGCTTTGAATGTGGCGACACCTCTCACATTAAGGCCAATTGTCCCAAGCTCAAGAAGAGAGATGAGAGTGAGCGCCCTAAATACCACAAGAAGGAGAGGAAACCCTTTGTGAAGGGCAAGCGCGGCAAGATGGCTAAGAAAGTAGCCAAGGCCGCTTCCAGAGCATTTGTTGCTGCTCTCAGCGACATCGACACGTCCTCAACTGAGGAGTCGAGCTCTGAGGAGGAGGAGTCCCCAAGGAAGGAGGACAAGAAGGACAAGAAGGGACGAGACTTCACCGGCCTTTGCTTCATGGCCGACAGCGATCACAGCGGCGATGAGCTTGACTCATCTAAGGTACCTCTATCCTATGACCAGCTTTCAATAAAACTAGATGAGCTGAATTAAGTAGTTCTTGGTCAGGATAGATTGCTTGTGCAAGCCGCTAGAGAAAGAAAAGACCTTAGACTTAGGCTAGAATCTGTTTCTACTGAATATGCCATGCTTAAGTCTAAGTTTAATGATGCTGAATGTGAATCTTGTTCTGTTGTCATGGGTGAGCTTGCTCAGTTGCGTTCTGTACATGCTCAAACTCTTTCTGAGCTTGAGACTGCACAGAAGCAGCTTTTGGAGGTGGATTCTAGACCTCATGATATTATTGAATGCATGAACTGTTCTTTATTACGCGAGAGCATTAATTTACGTGATAAACATGTTCATGATTTAGAGGCTAGATTGGAGAGGGCCGATAGTTCTAAGGATGTGCAACCTATTTGTGACACTTGCATTACCCTTAAGGACCAGCTAGGCACTGTTAGAGAGCGAGCTGAGAACCTTATGACTGAAAATGAATACCTTCTTTCCGTGGTTAATAAATGCACTGAGGGAAAGGGTAGGATGGATTTGCTCTTGGCCAAGACCAAGTTGTGTGCTGACAGAGCAGGGGTAGCTCTAGGTTTGGGTTTTGAGAGGATTCCGTCAGGCAGTAAGACCAAAACTGTTTTTATCTCTCCCACTACCCTAGAGAAAGAGAGAGCTCTGTTAGACACCCCATCAGCTAAAAAGCCTACCCAACCACCAAAGAAAACCACACCTCCTGCCAAGAAAAATCCTCCCAAGAAAACCACTCAGCAGAAGCCCAAGGAGCCTGTGAGAGTTGCTCCTTTGACCCATGAGAGTGCCCCGAGGAGAGTGTTTCATTGTTCCTATTGTCAGTGGGCAGGTCATTTGGTTGGGTTCTGTTTTCGTCGCATCAAGGATGAGCGACGCTCTCAGGCGATGAGTTACCAGGACATGCATTACCCATCTTTAGGTATGCATGAGTCTGAGTTTTACTATCGTCCAGCTTTTGAGGCTCCTCGTGCTTCTCGGAGAGGTTTTGCTCCTCGAGGTATTCACCATGTTCCATATCGTGGTAGACCTCGGGCGAGTAGCTTTGTACCTCGTCAGAGTAGGAGACCTCGTCATGTTGTTCGATCACAGCATGTAGGTAGACCTCGCACTTTGCATCATTTCGATTTTCCTGTGCGTAGACCGTCTACTTTTACTGCGCCTACTACTCGTGTCACTCAGTGCTGGATGCCTCGTCATTTTTTCACTCACCCCAGCACTGAGCGATCGAGATATTCTTATCTTGTGTAGGCGACAGATCGAGGCTTGGAGGGCACGTGGATCATGGACTCCGGTTGTTCGCGCCACATGACCGGAGATGCAGCATGGTTCTCCAGCCTCACCTCAACCAAGCAAAGGGAACATATCACCTTCGGAAACAATCGAAGGAGTAGAGTGAAAGGTAAAGGTGTGGTAAGAATTAACTCGAATTTCACTCTCAAAGATGTTGCTTTGGTTGAAAACCTAGGATACAATTTGCTTTCTGTATCTCAGTTGCTTAATGAGGGCTTCGAAGTGCGATTCCATCGCGATACTTCGCAAGTGCTCAATTCTGATGGCATTGTAGTGTGTAAGATCTTTAGAGTTGGGAGAGTTTTTGGAGCTGATTTTTCAGAGTCATCTGGTTCTTCTCATTGTCTTGTTGCTCATTCGACTTCTGAGCTTTGGAAGTGGCATAGGAGACTAGGGCATATGAGCTTTGAGTTGCTCGCTCGTCTGAGCGCCCTAGGTCTGATCCGAGGATTGCCCAAGCTCAAGTTTGAGAATAATTTAGTTTGCACTCCGTGTCGGCATGGTAAAATGATCGCCGCTTCGCATTCGCCAGTCACCACAGTGATGACTGAACAACCCGGAGAACTTCTCCACATGGACACTGTAGGTCCTTCTCGGGTTAGTTCTTTAGGCGGCAAATGGTATGTATTAGGTATTGTCGACGATTTCTCTCGCTACTCTTGGGTCTTCTTTCTTGCCAGCAAGGATGAAGTGTTTTCACACTTTCGGAGCTTGGCTTTGAGACTTTTTACTGAACTCCCAGGTGCATTGAAATTCATTCGAAGTGATAATGGCACCGAGTTCAAAAACAGTCTCTTTGTTGACTTTTGCATGGAGCATGGCATAGAACATCAATTCTCTGCTCCGCGGGTTCCTCAACAAAATGGTGTTGTTGAGAGGAAGAACCGCACTTTGGTTGAGATGGCTAGGACGATGCTTGATGAGCATAGGACTCCTAGAAAATTCTGGGCTGAGACCATGAACACTGCCTGTTACATCTCAAACCGAATTTTCTTGCGCTCAATTTTAAACTTGACATCTTATGAACTACGTTTTGGGAGACAGACCAAGGTTACTCATCTTTGAGTTTTCGGCTGTCGTTGCTTTATCCTAAAACGTGGTAATTTGGATAAATTTGAGTCGCGCTCTTCTGACGGGATCTTTTTGGGTTACACTACTCATGGTCATTCTTATCGTGTTTATAACTTGGAGACTAACACTGTCATCGAGTCATGTGATGTGACTTTTGATGAATCAACCCCCTCTGTTAGTTCTGCTTTTGAACAGGCAAATGAACACGACATGGAACAGACCTTATTCGAAGAACAAGATCCCAAAGAATTCGAGGATGAACCCCTACTACCCTCGACATCAACCCCCGAAGCCGAAACCCGCTTCGACCACTTCGGCACGAGGTCCAAAAGCGACTACCTCAACATCAGTCATCTTGGACCACTCCAACGCACAAGTTGAGGGGGAGACTGCATCCCGCCGCGAGGCTCCACACCATGTTCAAAGGATCCATCCTCCCGAGCAGATCATTGGTGAGCTTAATCAAAGGGTAACTCGTTCACATGCTCATTTCACTAATTCTGCTTTTGTTGCCTCTTTCGAGCCCTTAGATGTTTGTCGTGCACTTTCTGATTCTAGTTGGATCAATGCCATGCATGAGGAACTTGAAAATTTTGAGAGAAACCAAGTCTGGTCATTAGTTGATCCTCCACCTAATGTTCATTTCATTGGAACAAAATGGATTTTCAAAAACAAACAAGGGGAGGATGGGACTATAGTTAGAAACAAGGCTAGACTTGTAGCTCAGGGCTTTTCTCAACTAGAAGGGATTGATTTTACTGAAACTTTTGCACCTGTTGCTCGCCTTGAGGCCATTAGGATTTTGCTTGCCTTTGCGACATCCCGGGGATTCAAACTCTATCAAATGGATGTCAAAAGTGCTTTTCTTAATGGCTTCATAGGTGAAGATGTTTATGTAAAACAACCCCCTGGTTTTGAAAACCCCAAGTACCCACATAAAGTCCTTAAACTTCATAAGGCTCTTTATGGACTCAAGCAGGCCCCTCGGGCTTGGTATGATAGACTTAAGTCTTTTCTGCTTGAGCGAGGGTATTTGATGGGCTCTGTTGATAAAACATTGTTTACTCTCAAGCATGGCAAAGATTTCCTCCTAGTTCAGATTTATGTGGATGATATCATCTTTGGTGGCTCTTCTCATGCTTTGGTTGCCGAGTTTGCAGATACCATGAGCAGGGAATTTGAAATGTCTATGATGGGTGAACTAACATTTTTCCTTGGTTTGCAAATCAAGCAAAGCAAACAAGGTACTTTTGTCCACCAGACAAAGTACACCAAGGACCTGCTCAAGAAATTCGACATGGCAGATGCGAAGCCCCTCGTCACTCCAATGGCTACATCTATAGCATTGGATCCTGATGAAGATGGAGAAGCCGTAGATCAGAAGGACTTCCGAAGCATGATCGCCTCCCTCCTCTACTTGACTGCCACGAGGCCGGACATACACTTCGCAGTGTGTCTGTGCGCTCGTTTTCAGGCTTCACCACGAGCTTCGCACCGCCAAGCGGTAAAGCGCATCTTAAGGTATCTCAAACATACCCTCGAATTTGGCATATGGTATTCAGCATCTTCATCTTTATGTCTTCGAGGTTATTCCGATGCGGACTTTGCTGGGTGTAGGATTGATAGGAAGAGTACCTCTGGTACTTGTCATTTTCTGGGTACTTCCTTGGTTTGCTGGTCTTCCCGCAAACAGTCTAGTGTTGCACAATCGACGACTGAGGCCGAATATGTTGCTGCCGCTAGCTGTTGCTCTCAGATTTTGTGGATGGTTTCCACTTTGCGGGATTTCGGGTTAGATTATAAGAGTGTTCCACTTTTCTGTGATAACACTAGTGCCATTTGTATTGCAAATAACCCGGTTCAGCATTCCAGAACCAAACACATTGATGTGCGATATCATTTTCTCAGAGATCACAATGAGAAGGGTGATATTGAACTTCAATATGTTGATACCCAACACCAGCTTGCCGACATTTTCACAAAACCCCTCGATGCTTCTCGATTTGCTTACTTGCGTGGGGAACTTGGTATTTGTCACCCTTACGGCATTTTGTGAGGGGGAGCAGTTTTAGATGGATGTGCATTTGCTAATTGTGTTGAAATTGCATTTACATCTTTTGCATTTATATGCCTGATTATAATTCATGAAATCATGACAGCTCAGCTCCTTTTAATTTATCTGGAACATTCATATGCATGATGTTTTCTTTTTAAAATCAAATCATGCTCACTGCTTAGTCTTGAATCTAGCATGTTTAGGTTGGACGATTTTTAGCTATCTTTTATCTACTTGATAGCAAGACACATTTCTTTGTATGCTCAAAATTGCAACTTGAAAAATTGATCTACTTTTTCATGGATATTCATAAAGTGCCAAACAATTGGTTCACTTAGTTAAAATCAAAAATTCTATGATTTGCATGCTTCAAGTTAAAAGATCCAGGAGGGTTTTTTTGTCGCACTACCCTATTCTAGACTGCTTTCCATTGCACTTTGGTCTGAACTAGAATAGTGTAGTGTATGCCAAAATCATTGCCTTAAGCTTCGTATGGTTTTTATGCCTAGGCTTGGCCTGATTGGAAAGTATAAGGTGGACAAACAAATAACCCCTGGCATTAAGAAAAGAACAACAAAATTCTTTGATCATCAAGTTTGCTTTCATTGCTCCATTTGAACTAGACTTGTCTGTCTGGAGTAGAAATTGACTAGCTTTGCGCAGTCCTTGCTTTTACTGGTCTAGTTTCCTTGACTAAGTGGTGATGCTTTCATTTCACAAATGATCAAATCACATGCTTCATCATGTTTTTAGAGAATGTTAAATTGAGCTGAGCCCATGATCATTGGTGTTATTGTTGGCATATTTTTGCTTTATATGTCTTTGCAATTCTGCTCATTTCCAAGCTATGCATTCTTTTCATGCTCCTTGATGCTTGCATTGCCAAAGGGGGAGAGACTTGCTACGTTCTCTGCCGCAAGGGGGTATAATTTCCAAAGGGGGAGAAAATGTGACATAAAGGGGGGAAACTTAACTCAGGGGGAGTTTTTATCTTGAGATTTGCCGAAGGGGCTTTTACTCTTTTGAAAAGGGGGAGGAAAATTATTTTGTCTAGTGACATAATTTGGCTCTTTTCTGAGTTTTTATGGTCACTTGTGTGCTAAAATTTTTCATATTTTCTTGGACTTTAAAGTTGGTTGTCAATGCACTCATCAAGGGGGAGATTGAGAAACCAAGGGTTGGTTTCAGTGTTTGTGATGAGTGATTGACAGGCTTTTAACCTCTGTTCGAAGGGGTACCTCCGAAGGGTGTTCGGAGGTGGTTTCACCGAAGGGTGTTCGGTGGTTTGGTTGTTGCAGCTGTTGCAGCGGAGTGTGCCTGTCGGAGGGGTCCGACAGTACACGATGACTGGGTTTGTACCGAAGGCTTCGGTACTTTGGGCGGTACACCGGAGTGTGTGCCGGAGGTTGCTAACCCGAAGAGGTCTCCGGAGTACTGGATACACTTGTCTAATTTTCCATTTGTCTTCCTCCAAATCTATCCCATATATGTTGAATTAAGTCATTCTTCAATTTTGCATGCTTTGACCTATTTTGAATAGCAGTATTTCACTGTAATAGACTGACAAACCCATCAATGGATCCATGGTTTAGTGCAGGTTGTGGTATATGAGTATTGTCAGGCTCATAATTGAAGTCACCACTATATACATCACGTTCATCCTCAACGATCATGTTATGCATTATGATGCATGCATACATGACTTGAGCAAGAAATTCCCATTTCCAAAAACGAGCTGGTTGACACAATAGCAAACCGAGATTGTAAAACCCCAATTGCTCTTTTAACATCCTTTCTTGCCCCTTCTTGATGTCGCATGAATAATTTGTCCCTGTCGCTTTGTGGAAGTGGTACTATTTTGACAAAAGTAGCCCATTCAAGATAAATCCCATCCACCAAGTAGTAACCCATATTGTATTGTCTTTCATTCACTGTGAACTAAACTGACATAGCTCTCCATTGTAAAATATTTGTAAACAACTGTGATTAATTTAACACATTAATATCATTATTTGATCCCTCGACACCCAAAAAAGCATGCCATATCCATAGATCTTGAGAGGCCACAACTTCGAGCATGACGTTGGCCACTCCATAATCACCATGGGTAAATTGACCTTGTCATCAATGTTAGAAAAATCGGTGATCGGTAACTGATCGGCCAACCACTGAGTAGGGATTAATCGGTTAATCGGGGATTAAATGAATTAATCGGTTGACTAATATTTAAATAATATATTATAGTGTTCATATTTAATATTTCTAGGGGAATGGTCACTTGGAATCTACAGGAGAATGGTCACTAGGCATTTGACACCTGTCTAATTCTATCGACTCACCACAATGCCCTAATCACAGGCACAAATGCCGCGTATACGTTTTCTTTTTCACAACACGCCATCCCTCATTCCCTCCGTCTCTCTCTCGGGACCCCTCTCTCAAACGTATTTCTTCTCCCTTTCCCCACTACTGAAGAAGGTTGGAGCCGGCGTATTGGGAGAGCATGGCTCCGGCGACGACAGCTGGAGGATGGCGACGACGGTGCGCGCTCGGGCGGGGACGACGGCGGGATGGCTGGGCGGCGGACGGCGGGGCGGCGGGCACTGCTCGGCGTCCAGATCTGGCCTGTGGCACTCGCGCGGGAGGGGAGCCGGGCGACGACGGCGCTTGCTGCGGGGACGACGGCGGGATGGCTGGGCGGCGGACGGTGGGGCGGCGGGCACTGCTCGGCGTCAGATCTGGCGTTTGACCGGGAGAGAGGGAAGAGGGGGAAAGTGACCGGGAAAGAGGGAAGAGGGGGAAAACCCTATTTTTTTGCAGCTCCCCAGGTCGGACCGATTAATTGGTTTGATCGACCGATTAATCGGTCCACCGATTTCTGGCCGATTTCAGCGAAAAATAACTGGACCATGGCCGATCACCGATTAATCGGCTGATCGGCCGATTTTTTCAACACTGCTTGTCATGCAACGGGACAATTTTTCATTCCTAGTGCGTGCAATCAAGCCTTCCTAACATGCCTAGAAAACCATGAGCCTCCCCCATTTGTAGCAATATTTGAATATCTTCATTTGTTGGTTTCCGAAGGTACTGTGGACCAAATACTTCATTGATGCCTTCAACAAAATATTGTAAGCATTGTATTGTTGTGCTTTCGCCCATTTGAAAGCACTCATCAAGGGAATCAGTAGGGAATCCATACCCAAATAATCTATTTATTTGCTTGTGTGCATTTTTTCAAAGGGGAGAATCCATTTCTACCCAATGCATCGCCCCGCTGACAAAAAAAACAATGACCATTCACCTAGAGCTTTAACAATACGAAGGAATAAAAGTCTTCTCATCCGAAACTTGCCACAGAACATAGCGCCTATGTACACTGGTGTATCACATAAGTAATCTGAAACAAGCTTTTCATGGCCTACTTGACGATCTCTATGAATATACCTCCTTTCACTATTGTGACAACGATAAAAGTTTGGAAGTTCATAGATCTGAGCCTCCATTTGTAACTATTTGTAACTCCACCATTTGTAACTCCACAGCTTCAGCTAGATGATCATCTAAACTATTGCTTGTTTCTTCGGCAATAAAGTCAGTAAAGGTGGGCATAGAGTAATAGGTATTTGGGTCATCATCAGAACTATCAGATGGAGAGCTAGAATATGTAGTTGACATTACAAAAGATTATCGTTTTATAGTGTTTTGGATTGGCATATGATACTATATATAGGAGAGGTGTTGAATAAGTTACTATAGTTAGAGCTAATAGATAAGAAAGAATAAGTCTTCCTTAGACCATGCATTACAAATAACATGCAGGAGTGGGTCTCTTTGATTTCATTGCATGCAAAACATGTATCAGGAAAAATATTTATAAGAACAGAATTAAATACGTATTCAACTACTGTGATATTTTTTGTTGTCCATTGTTGTGTACACGTAGTACATATTAACCTGTTAAGATTACCCATCTTATATGTGCCAAAAACTGTTATATCTCTTTTGTTTCACATAGTTTATTTGACTCTTGTACTGCTTGCGCAGTGATTGTTTGTGATTTATTATTACTCAACATCACAACACTTGTTTCTGATGAAAGTTACAATTTGACTAATAGTGACTCAATTAGCCATCTCCCTGATTTTTTTCTCCTTCCCTGTACTTCCCTTTAATGTAAAATTGCGTTAGATTGCTGAATCTTATATGTACTCAGTGGCAATATCCGGCCCAAGGTAACTTTTTTAATGTGATTTAGAGTGTGGTTAGTTGTTTTGTGCTCTTTGGTCCCAATCCTGTTTTGTTTGTTCTGTTGTTAGAATCGTAGTTCTTTTGGACAATGTAGGAGCTAGTGTCTCTCTGATTTCATTGCATGCCTCAAGAAAATAGTTAGCGAGACAATAAAAGCTCGGAGAGACAATTTTTGCAGGTAGTGCCTCTGATGTTGGCATCATAATTACAAATTTTGCATGGTATTGATTCTTTACTTTCTCTGTTGTGCTAAACATGTCTCTATCTTTCATCATTTACTGCTCCATGTATTTTGCCATATGATATGTAAATGTTGGCATCAGTACAGTATTTGATAACCTGGTCTTTTTTGCTTTAGTATGGCAGAGTGAAATATTTATTAAAATATAATTAAATACATATTCAAGTGAAATAAAAAAAACACCAATTCATCTGACCATTATTGGAGTATTTAAAATATGGCTCGAAGGTATGCAGTAATATGAAACTAATCTTATCTCTTAGTTATTCCTATTGGGTAAAATGCTATGGAAGTACTTGAATGCTAATTCATGCTCCTCCCGCTATGGAAATACTATAGTGTGTTGTGTTAGCTGTTAACAGTGTAGTGTACTTGTCTATGATTTGTCGTTCATTCTTTGCCAACTCAATTCTCTCTTTTGCAAGTGTTGCTTCTCTATGGTCCTTTGCAACTTGAAGCTGAACTTCTGCCATCTTTTCTGGTGAAGCGGCTCTCACTGTTTGAGATTCAAGATAAAGCTTAATATCTTCACGGAATAAATTAGTTGATGGAACCTTTGACTTGCCTTTTGCTTTTGCCTTAGCAGCCTTTATACCTTGTGGATATACTTCCTGAAAAAGAATTGAACGTATCAATTCATTCATCATAAGTAGAGTACTAAAACCCTGATAAAAAAATATGTAGCCTTATTTGTAACTCATTATTAATAAGTCAAAATTCTCACTTCCATAGGTTGAGGCATATCTTCAAATGGATCACGTAGCATAGTCTTTTTATTTTGCTGAAAATAGTAAAGTGTGAAATTTTGTTTTGTTTCATCTTTGTATTTTTGGAGGGCTTTTTTCTTCAACATTTCAGCATTTTGCCCACTCACATGTACTTATTTTAGCATGCAATAAACTCCATTGAAATCCACAGCCTTCCTATTTTTCTCTTTCTGATCTTTGATGATCTTTGAGGGCCCGATCAAATCTCCGTTTCACCGAATTATATTTAAACCATTCAATCCAAATATTAATTATTAACATAGATTATATAAAAAATGATGATTTGTTACGGTCAATACAACCTTTGATTATGTTTCTTTTTGTGATAATGATATATGAAACTAGATATGTATAGTAAAAAATAAATTCAAGTTGACAAATTATCAATTTTTGGATTATGCGGTGTGCCACATTTTAAACTCCAAATGATATGATTTATCTAAAAAATTCCCATATAAAATAAGCAAAAAACATTAGTTTAAATTATTTATCAACTTTTTATTATTAAATTTGTTGGTTTAAACTTCAAACTGTTGTATATTGCTGCTTTTTAAACGAGTTTCCGGGCCAATGGTCGCTGTTCTCACGCTCCATCCAAAGTGTACTAAGTGTCACCGTCAATAGAGATATAAATTGATTTACAGTAGTAGAAATTGCGGTATGCTATAATATAAATAGATGGTAATTTTAGGGTTTGTTTGGTAAGGAGGTAAATAAAACCACAGGGTTATTGATCCCAAGGGGATTTTTTATGTGCGTATCATATCCCCTCTAGCCGGGTTATAAATCTCAGTTACCATATGGCAGATATATGGATACAAATCCAAACTATTCAAAAGCCTAAAAATAGCAGAATAAATCAAAGAATTCAAAAACGTTGATAGAACACAAGAATTATACAAGATGTAAAGTATGACATATATAGTTTGTAAACTTTTTATACTATAGCCAATATTTAAACAACTACAACCTAAACACAAATTATGGCACTATTGCGTTAATTTACTGAACCAGTATAGAAAATTAGTCTGCATTTCTTTAGAAACAAAGAATAAGGTAGCATCAAGACAACAATCATGGAAGAAATTTGGCTGCTTCTTGGGACAAAAATATCACCAACCAGACAGTTGACATAATGATGTATCAAGATTCACAAAATTAACTAAAATTATACACCGCATCATTGTAGATAACTAAGCAAGATCTTTTGAATCATCAATTTGACTTCTTGACATTACCAAAATAGTTAGAAAATGTTCACTTTTGCAATTGACCGACGATAGCCGATGACTGGTTTTGGCATTGGTGGATCCACCAAGTTTTAGGTGGCGGGCGCTAGGAAAGGACAAATAGGGCAGCCAGCGATGGGCAAAGAGACATCGTATCAAGGGCTAACTAGCAGATGCTAGGCATTGGCCCGTCCGTCGGTGCCTGACTGAGTAGGGACGGTGGCGAACCGGCGATGGAAATAGGTGGAGATGGAGCAGCACGAGAAGGGGGAAGAAGCTAGCAGGCGTGTAGAGGCGTTGGCCAACGACGAGGTGATGGATGCTGAGTGTTGGCCGGCCTACTGGATGTTGGGTGGAGCCTAGAGGCGATTGCCGGATCTGGTGGTGGTAGCACCGAAGTGGTGAGGGGCCGCAGCGCGAGAAGAAACCTATCGTTGGGAGGTATTTTTTTCTCTTCCCGTGGATTGAACGTGATAGGGTACTAGTAAGCCCATGAAAATTTTGGACCACCCACGTCCAAATGACAATAGTGGCCCGCCAGGGACTAATGATCAGGGCTAGAATAACCCCATGGATTGGGCCGAAATCCTCACAAGGTTCAAACAAGCCCTTAGTTGGTTTTAATTTGTGAAGGTACCAAAATTTTACAGTGCTAAACTCAAATTTAATATAAGTTTAGAAAAGACGACAAACTAAACAGACCATATAATTTAACAGTTGAGTCGCTTGTTTTATTGGAGGAAAAGGTATGTTGTCTAGCTTTTATTGAAAGCTAAAATTAACTTGTTGGGGACACCATCTTTACAGAGGGGTTCACAAAAGGAAAAACATGCCAGAAAAACCTCCTTGCACTAGGCACCCATCACAAACCAACTCAAAATAGCAAGGGACATAACCTAGCACCACTGACTAGCGGTAAGCACACGAGGATCAATGGCATTAACACGAACTACCAAACAGCATGAGTACAACAAAACAGTGCCCGACACACATACATCATGTACAAACAAACTAGACAGGAGCAAAATACTTTGTAGTGACAAAAGGGATAAACTCCAACACAGGATGACAGTAAGAAGAACAAAACGACAATGATCAGTCTTTGTTTGTCATATCAGGCCTCCTTGCCACCATGTTTCTTGAGAGAGCTCGGATGCTTGCACGGTGCAATTTGATCCATCTTGCAGCGACCTCCTGAAGATGCTTTGGGGCCAAAATCAACCACTTTAACAACAAAGAGAGATAGTTTTATAGATGATATTGCATGCATCTATAGGGACTACATTCTTAAACACATAGTCATTTCGTTGTTTCCAGATTGCCCATGACATCCTGACAATCAGCCAAATAATGATGGTTTTATTTTTAAACTACCATTCTTCAACAGCATCGAAATGAAATCATATCTATTTTAGGACTGCAATCCCAACCAAAATCATCTCGAATGAAACATCAAACCACACCCAACATATGACATTGAAAGATCCCATTTTTCTTAGCTGACCTCCCACTTGAATCCTCTCTTTAAACATCAGCTAAACAAAGATTTTTACTTTCAAGGGGATGACAATTTTAAAGATGGCCATAGCTCTTTGATCAATTATCCCACCAAAAGTTGTTTTCCTATAAACTGCTTTGGAACTATATAATAGCTATGTTTATCTAGCATCCAGGTAATAACATCATCTGTCACTAATTATTACATTATCAAGGATAGCATGCAGTTCATGTAAACTCCTCAACTCACTTCTCATCAGGGATCTTCTAAGTTTAATATTCCACTCATTCTCTTTATAAACATTATCTACAGTCTCCCAAGGAGACTGACGGATCTCAAACAACTTATGAAATTTAATGCTTAGAGGAACATTATCTACCCAAGCATCTCTCTAGAAATGAACTCTTTTTCCATTAACCAATTGAAAACCACAACACTGCCAGACCCACATTTTGACTGTATGAAGGCTTTTCCAGAAAAAGACCCTCCTTAGACTGAGGAATGGAAAAAAACCCTTTCATTGCAATATTTTCTTCTTAACAGAGTAAAACACGTTCCATCACTTTCAGATTCCAATTTAAAGATCTATTTTCTTAATAGAGTCATGTTCATAGCTCTTGTATCAATGAATCCAAGGCTACCAACGTCTTTTAGAATACACAAAGCTCTCCGCTTTAACTTGTGGTACATCTTTTTCTAATCAAGACCTTCCCAAAAGAAATAGCATCTAACTCTATCAATATCTTGATGAATAGTTTCAGGAAGAAGATAAACCCCATACAGTACATTGGGATACTGCTCAAGCAAGAATTGATTAGGGTCATCCTCTCATCATAGGAGAGATGCCCACATTTCCATGTAGGAATTCTTTTTGCAATTTTATCCAGCAGCTTTTTAAATTCCAAAACAGATTGTTTGGCACCTAACATAGATATTCCAAGGTATCTAATAGGAAACTCTCCCAAAGAGCAGTTAAATTTGTTTGCAACCTCAACAGCTTCCTCTTTGGTACCCCCAACTACAAATACCTCTCTTTAATGTAATTAATCTTCATTCCAGACATTATTTGAAAACAAAAGAGTAGAAATTTCATCACCACAAAGTTGTTTTCATTATAATCCATAAAAGGATAGTATATTAGTAATCCCACCTTCTACCAAGTGAGGCAGTTGTTGGGGGGAAATATTTCATTCCCAGGACCTTTAAGATCAAGAGACAAAGACAACTCATGCAGTTCTAAGACAGAAGCTTGTCCCCAAGTTGATGAAGTTTCCAAGCCGAAGGGTCCTCCGAACCCCAGTTCGAAGATACCCTCTGAAGGCTCCGTCTTTGTTGGACCGGAAACGGCGACCAGAGGGGGGTGAATGGGAGCTTTTAAAATTTCAGGCTAAAAACTTAGCCTTCGGTTCAGTTCTGTCTTCTGCGGAACAGGCTTCGTACACTACCTTCGAAGGTCTGGTTCGGAGGTACTTCGACAGCTCTGAACACAGGCTTCGCAGGAGCAAAAGTTCGAAGCCAAGAAGACTTCGCTCCACGAACAACCCTCGAAAATCTACTCTGCTAAGTCAGTGCAGGCTCCGCACACGAGGTGCTTCGAGCAGGCTTCGCACTTCACCCTTCGCAACAGTAAATGCTCAAAGTGTTGAATGTTACCTACCGAGCCCCCATATTTATAGCCCACGGCTTCATCCTAAGGAAGTGACTACATTACCCCTAGGGTTTACATTCATTTTGTCTCTTCAGAACTAAGGGGTACAAAAGGTAGTCCACCTTTATTTTGGAGGCTTCTCTGTCAGCTGCAGAGGGGACAGTGTCAGCCTTTTTCAGAACAGACAGTGTCAGCCTTTACAGTGTTGACTTCTGGAACCTCCCTTCGCACCGAGGGTGCGGTAGCTTCGGCGAGAAGCCTGCAGCCTGTTGGCCTTTGCTCCGCCGAAGAAGTCCTTCGATACAGTGACGGTTTTGAGCCGAAGCCGTCAAAGCCCCTTGGACCTTCGCACCACCACCTCCGGAGTGGACCACCACGGCTTCGCAGCTACTCCTAGCTCGAATATCGTCCGTCCGTGTACCGAAGCCATGCATGGCCGAAGCACCACAAGTCATCCTCACTCCGAAGCCCCACCTTCGGAGTACCACCCTTCGAAGTCCCTCCTTCGTCCAAGGCCTCCGCATGAAGCATTCCATGAGCACTCCGTCGCAGTGCCTCTTCCCGAGCACACTCCTCGACGAGCCTCACCCGGACCATGCCTTCGATGCGCCTTGACTTCTGAGACCTTCGTCGGGCCACCTTCGAGTGTCTCCCTCCGGAGCACACTTCGAACACCTTGCCTCCGCAGAGGACTTGGTCCACCAACTCCGAAGTCACTCCATTCGGAGTAGCTTCGAAGTGCCTCACCTCCGAGGACTTTGTCTCGGAGTACCTTCAGCCGGAGCCACGCTCCGCACTCTCTGCCTTCACCTGGCACGCCTCGACCCGAGGACCGACCCGGACCACCTTCGCAGCCACCGTGACGGATCTCCCCGCTCCCCTGGCATCAAGCCTCCCGCTTGACCCAGGTTCACCCGGCTCGAACCCTGTCCGTCGCCTCCGAAGTCCCTGCGCACCACAGACAAGCAAACAAGTGTATCCAGTACTCCGAAGACCTCTCCGGGTTACCAACCTTCAGTACACACTCCGGTGTACCGCCCAAAGTACCGAAGCCTTCGGTACGAACCCAGTCATCGCGTACTGTCGGACCCCTCCGACGAGCACACTCCGCTGCACAGCTGCAGCAAGCAAACACCTCCGAACACCCTTCGGAGGTACCCTTCGAACAGAGGGTAAATAATCCTATCAATCACTCATCACATACACCGAAACCACCCTTGGTTTCTCAATCTCCCCCTTGATGAGTGCATTGACAACCAAATCCAAGTTTAAGAAAATTAAAAATTTCAGCACACAAGTGACCATAAAAACTCAGAAAAGAGCCAAAGCATGTCACTTGATAAAAGAATTTTTCTCCTCCTATCTCAAAAAGAGTAAAAGCCCTTTTTGGCAAATCTCCCCTTGATAAGAACTCCCCCTGAGTTGAGCAAATTTTTCTCCCCCTTTATGTCAAAAATCTCTCCCCCTTTGAAAATATGCCTTCTTGTGGCAGAGAACATAGCAAATCTCTCCCCCTTTGGCAATGCAAGCATCAGGGAGCAATCAAAAGATGCACAGCTTCAAAATGAATAGAATTGCAAAGACATATAATGCAAAAATATGCCAACAGTAGTATCAATGAACATGTGCTCAGCTCAATTTAACATTCTGTGAAACAAGATGATGGCATGTGATTTTGTCATTTTGAAGTAAAAGCAACACCACTTATTCATAGTAGCTAGACATGTGAAGGCAAGGACTGCGCAAAGCTAACAATTTCTACTCTAGACAGACAAGTCTTGTTCAAAAGGAGCTTTGAAAGCAAACTTGATGAGCCATTAAATTTGTTGTTCTTTTCTTAATGCCAGGGGTTATTTGTTTGTCCACCTTATACTTTCCAATCAAGCCAAGCCTAGGCAAGAAAGCCATCTAAAGCTTAAGGCGGTGATTTTGGCATACACTACACTATCCCAGTTCAGACCAATGTGCAATGGTAAGCGGTCTAGAATAGAGTAGTGCGACAAACAAACCCTCCTGGATCTTTTCATTGAACCCAGGCAAATCATGGATTTTGATTTTGATTTTGATGAATTAAATATTTTTATGAGTATCCATGAATAAAGAACACATTTTTCAAGTTGCATTTTTTAGCATCCAAGGAACAGTGTCTTGCTGTCAAGTAGATAAAAGATAGCTAAAATCAGTCCAGTCTAAACAAGCTAGATACAAGATTGTGCGGTGAGCAAGTTTTGAGTTTAGAAAATAAAACATCATGCACAATCAATGTTCCAGACATATTTCATAGAGCTGAGCTGTCATGATTTCTTTGAATTAAAAGCAGGCATATAATAGCAAGAGATGTAAGTGCAATTCCACACATAATGAGCATATGCAAGATAATTAAAATCAGCTCCCCCTCACAAAATGCCGTAGGGATGACAAATACCAAGTTCCCCACGCAAGTAAGCAAATCGAGAAGCATCGAGGGGTTTTGTAAAAATATCGGCAAGCTGGTGTTGGGTATCAACATATTGAAGTTCAATATCACCCTTCTCATTGTGATCTCTGAGAAAATGATACCGTACATCAATGTGTTTGGTTCTGGAGTGCTGAACCGGGTTGTTTGCAATACAAATAGCACTAGTGTTATCACAGAAGAGTGGAACACTCTTATAATCTAACCCGAAGTCCCGCAAAGTGGAAACCATCCACAAAATCTGAGAGCAACAGCTAGCTGCAGCAACATATTCGGCCTCAGCCGTCGATTGTGCAACACTAGACTGCTTGCGGGAAGACCAGCAAACCAGAGAAGTACCCAGAAAATGACAAGTACCAGAGGTACTCTTCCTATCAATTCTACACCCAGCAAAATCCGCATCTGAATAGCCTCTAAGACATAAAGATGAAGACGATGAATACCATATGCCAAATTCAAGGGTGTGTTTGAGATACCTTAAGATGCGCTTTACCGCTTGGCGGTGCGAAGCTCGTGGTGAAGCCTGAAAACGAGCGCACAGACACACAACGAAGTGTATGTCCGGCCTCGTGGCAGTCAAGTAGAGGAGGGAGCCGATCATGCTTCGGAACTCCTTCTGGTCTACGGCTTCTCCATCTTCGTCAGGGTCCAATGCTACATATGTAGCCATTGGAGTGGCGAGGGGCTTCGCATCGGACATGTCAAACTTCTTGAGCAGGTCCTTGGTGTCCTTTGTCTGGTGGACAAAAGTACCTTGTTTGCTTTGCTTGATTTGCAAACCAAGGAAAAAGGTGAGTTCACCCATCATCGACATTTCAAACTCCCTGCTCATGGTATCTGCAAACTCGGCAACCAAAGCATGAGAAGAGCCACCAAAGATGATATCATCCACATAAATCTGCACTAGGAGGAAATCTTTGCCATGCTTAAGAGTAAACAAAGTTTTATCAACAGAGCCCATCAAATACCCTCGCTCAAGCAGAAAAGACTTAAGTCTATCATACCAAGCCCGAGGGGCCTGCTTGAGTCCATAAAGAGCCTTGTGAAGTTTAAGGACTTTATGTGGGTACTTGGGGTTTTCAAAACCAGGGGGTTGTTTTACATAAACATCTTCACCTATGAAGCCATTAAGAAAAGCACTTTTGACATCCATTTGATAGAGTTTGAATCCCCGGGATGTCGCAAAGGCAAGCAAAATCCTAATGGCCTCAAGGCGAGCAACAGGTGCAAAAGTTTCAGTAAAATCAATCCCTTCTAGTTGAGAAAAGCCCTGAGCTACAAGTCTAGCCTTGTTTCTAACAATTGTCCCATCCTCCCCTTGTTTATTTTTGAAAATCCATTTTGTTCCAATGAAATGAACATTAGGTGGAGGATCAACTAAAGTCCAGACTTGGTTTCTCTCAAAATTTTCAAGCTCTTCATGCATGGCATTGATCCAACTAGAATCAGAAAGTGCATGACTAACATCTAAAGGCTCGAAAGAAGCAACAAAAGCAGCATTAGTGAAATGTGCATGAGAGCGTGTTACCCTTTGATCAAGCTCACCAATGATCTGCTCGGGAGGGTGCATCCTTTGGACATGATGTGGAGCCTCGCGGCGGGATGCAGTCTCCCCCTCAACTTGTGCGTTGGGGTGGTCCAAGATGACCGATGTTGAGGTAGTCGCTTCGGGACCTCGTGCCGAAGTAGTTGAAGCTGGGTCAGCTTCGGGGGTTGACGTCGAGGGCAGTAGGGGTTCATCCTCGAATTCTCCGGGATCTTCGTCTTCGAATAAGGTCTGTTCCATGTCGTGTTCATTTGCCTGTTCAAAAGCAGAACTAACAGAGGGGGTTGATTCATCAAAAGTCACATCACATGACTCGATGACAGTGTTAGTTTCCAAGTTATAAACACGATAAGAATGACCATGAGTAGTATAACCCAAAAAGATCCCGTCAGTAGAACGCGACTCAAATTTATCCAAGTTACCACGTTTTAGGATAAAGCAGCGACAGCCAAAAACTCGAAGATGAGTAACCTTGGGCTGTCTCCCAAAACGCAGCTCATATGATGTCAAATTTAAAATTGAGCGCAAGAAAATTCGGTTTGAGATGTAGCAAGCAGTGTTCATGGCCTCAGCCCAGAATTTTCTAGGAGTCCTATGCTCATCAAGCATCGTCCTAGCCATCTCAACCAAAGTGCGGTTTTTCCTCTCAACAACACCATTCTGTTGAGGAACCCGCGGAGCAGAGAATTGATGTTCTATGCCATGCTCCATGCAAAAGTCAACAAAGAGACTATTTTTGAACTCGGTGCCATTATCGCTTCGAATGAATTTTAATGCACCAGGGAGTTCAGTAAAAAGTCTCAAAGCCAAGCTCCGAAAGTGTGAAAACACTTCATCCTTGCTGGCAAGAAAGAAGACCCAAGAGTAGCGAGAGAAATCGTCGACAATAACAAGTACATACCACTTGCCGCCTAAAGAACTAACCCGAGAAGGACCTACAGTGTCCATATGGAGAAGTTCTCCGGGCTGTTCAGTCATCACTGTGGTGACTGGCGAATGCGAAGCGGCAATCATTTTACCATGTCGACAAGGAGCGCAAACTAAATTCTTTTCAAACTTGAGCTTTGGCAATCCTCGGATCAGGCCTAGGGCGCTCAGACGAGCGAGCAACTCAAAGCTCATATGCCCTAGTCTCCTATGCCACTTCCAAAGCTCAGAAGTCGAATGTGCAACAAGGCAATGAGAAGAACCAGACGACTCTGAAAAATCAGCTCCAAAAACTCTCCCAACCCTAAAGATCTTACACACCACAATACCATCAGAATTGAGCACTTGCGAAGTATCGCGATGAAATCGCACTTCGAAGCCCTCATCAAGCAACTGAGATACAGACAGCAAATTGTATCCCAGGTTTTCAACCAAAGCAACATCTTTGAGAGTGAAGTTTGAATTAATTCTCACCACACCTTTACCTTTCACTCTACTCCTTCGATTGTTTCCGAAGGTGATATGTTCCCTTTGCTTGGTTGTGGTGAGGCTGGAGAACCAAGCTGCATCTCCGGTCATGTGGCGCGAACAACCGGAGTCCATGATCCACGTGCCCTCCAAGCCTCGACCTGTCGCCTACATATGATATGAACGTCTCGATCGCTCAGTGCTGGGGTGAGTAAAATAATGACGAGGCATCCAGCACTGAGTGACACGAGTAGTAGGCACAGTAAAAGTAGATGGTCTACGCACATAATAGTCAGAATGATGCAAAGTGCGAGGTCTACCTACATGCTGTGAAAAAACAACATGTTGAGGTCTCCTACTCTGACGAGGTTCAAATCTGCTAACCCGAGGTCTACCACCATATGGAACATGGTGAACACCTCGAGGAGCAAAACCTCTCCGAGAAGCACGAGGAGCCTTGAAAACAGGACGAGAGTAAAACTCAGACTCATGCATACCTAAAGATGGGTAATGCATGTCCTGATAGCTCATCGCCTGAGCACGTCGCTCATCCTTGATGCGACGGAAACAGAAACCAATCAAATGACCCGCCCGCTGACAATAAGAACAATGAAACACTCTCCTAGGGGCACTCTCATGGGTCACAGGAGCAACTCTCACAGGCTCCTTGGGTTTCTTTTGAGTGGTTTTCTTGGGAGGATTTTTCTTGGTAGGAGGAGTGGTTTTCTTTGGTGGATGGGTAGGCTTTTTGGCTGATGGGGTGTCCAACAGAGCTCTCTCTTTCTCTAGGGTGGTAGGAGAGGTAAAAACAGTTTTGGTCTTACTGTCTGAAGCTATCCTCTCAAAACCCAAACCTAGAGCTACCTCGGCTCTATCAGCACACAACTTGGTCTTGGCCAAGAGCAAATCCATCCTACCCTTTCCCTCAGTGCATTTGTTCACCACAGAAAGAAGGTATTCATTTTCTGACATGAGGTTCTCAGCTCGCTCTCTAACAGTGCCTAGCTGGTCCTTAAGGGTAATGCATGTGTCACACACAGGTTGCACATCCTTAGAACTACCGGCCCTCTCCAATCTAGCCTCCAAATCATGAACATGCTTATCTCGTAAAGAAATGCTATCGCGTAATAAAGAGCAGTTCATGCAATCAATAATATCATGAGGTCTAGAATCCACCTCCAAAAGCTGCTTCTGTGCAGTCTCAAGCTCAGAAAGAGTTTGAGCATGTACAGAACGCAACTGAGCAAGCTCACTCATGACAACAGAACATGATTCACATTCAGCATCATTAAACTTAGACTTAAGCATGGCATATTCAGTTGATACAGATTCTAGCCTAAGTCTAAGGTCTTTTCTTTCTCTAGCGGCTTGCACAAGCAATCTATCCTGACCTAGCACAACTTCATTTAGCTCATCTAATTTAATTAGAAGCTGGTCAGATGATAGGTTTACCTCAGATGAGTCAAGCTCATCGCCGCTGTGATCGCTGTCGGCCATGAAGCAAAGACCAGTGAAGTCACGTCCCTTCTTGTCCTTCTTGTCCTCCTTCCTTGGGGACTCCTCCTCCTCAGAGCTCGACTCCTCAGTTGAGGATGTGTCGATGTTGCTGAGAGCAGCAACAAAGGCTCTGGAAGCGGCCTTGTCTACTTTCTTAGCCATCTTGCCGCGCTTGCCCTTCACAAAGGGCTTCCTCTCCTTTTTGTGGAATTTGGGGCGGTCACTCTCATCTCTCTTTTTGACCTTGGGGCAATTGGCCTTAATGTGAGAGGTGTCGCCACATTCATAGCAGCCACTAAAACCACTTCTCCTCTGATCCCGTCTTTCATGATGAAAGCGGGTGAACCTCCGGGCAATGAGAGCAAGCTCATCATCAGCTAGAGTGTCCACCTGCTCCTTTGTGACGGAGACCAGGGAGGACAAAGCAAAACCATCTGCAAGAACACAAGTGCCTGAAGTGCTTGGTTCTGCAGTGGTGCCACGGCTTGTGCTAGAAACCAATACCAATGGCTGTGGCAAAGAGCTTCTGTGCACAGCAAGAGATGCCTTGGCAATCTCTGTGGACTTCAGCTTGCTAAAGAGTTCGTCACAGGTCAAAGTGTCATAGCCTGTGGACTCCTCAATGCTGGATATCTTCACCTCCCATATGCTACGGTCAAGAGCATAGAGAAGCTTGATAGCCCTATCGTGATCACTGTAAGCAAGCGTCCCGTTGGATCGCAAGTTACTCACTATTGCATCAAAGCGAGAAAACATGGCATCAACAGATTCACCAGGTGCCTGCACAAACAGCTGATACTGTTGATTGTAGGTGCTTTGGCGCCTGGCCTTAATCTGAGCAGAGCCCTCATGAAAAACAGTGAGTGTTGTCCAAATTTCCCTAGCAGTCCTAAGGTGCTGCACCCTATCAAACTCACTCCGACTCAAACCAATGAACAATATGTTCCTTGCCTTCGAGTTGGCAATATACTGATCTTTTTCAGTTTGAGTGGTGCGGGTATCAGGGATGGAGTATTGTGAGTCCACAATCTCCCAAATTGCATTTCCTTGGCTTAACAAGTAAGCCTCCATGCGCACCTTCCAGTATGCAAAATCTGTCCCATCGAACAGAGGGATTTTACTGCCTCTATCCATGTCGCCAACAGATCACAAAACCGGTTAAGGTCAACTGGTGATCTTAACCTGCTCTGATACCAATTGTTGGACCGGAAACGGCGACCAGAGGGGGGTGAATGGGAGCTTTTAAAATTTCAGGCTAAAAACTTAGCCTTCGGTTCAGTTCTGTCTTCTGCGGAACAGGCTTCGTACACTACCTTCGAAGGTCTGGTTCGGAGGTACTTCGACAGCTCTGAACACAGGCTTCGCAGGAGCAAAAGTTCGAAGCCAAGAAGACTTCGCTCCACGAACAACCCTCGAAAATCTACTCTGCTAAGTCAGTGCAGGCTCCGCACACGAGGTGCTTCGAGCAGGCTTCGCACTTCACCCTTCGCAAGAGTGGACAGCCCTCTGAGGACTTCGACCAAGTACTTGGCGACAGCAACTAGTGCTGGGCTTCGTACACGAAGGTCTACACGCACACAAAACGGACCACGCTAAGGGCTTCGACACAAGAAGCACTACGGGAAACGATCAGGGCTTCGCTAGTAAGCAGCGAGGTCTTGCCTCGTGTTACACAGAGCAACAGCACACTGAAAAACACACTTCGCACAAAACACCCTTCGCCTAGACAGGCTACGGTGCACTAAAACAGGCGAGGTATGTAACGCGAGCTCAAGCAAAAGCACACAGAAGCATGGCTTCGCCGCTTGAACAAGGAACACTGAAATAAATTGAACTCTGGATGAAAACCAGCGAGGTCTGTGTACAGGAGCTCAACAGTAAATGCTCAAAGTGTTGAATGTTACCTACCGAGCCCCCATATTTATAGCCCACGGCTTCATCCTAAGGAAGTGACTACATTACCCCTAGGGTTTACATTCATTTTGTCTCTTCAGAACTAAGGGGTACAAAAGGTAGTCCACCTTTATTTTGGAGGCTTCTCTGTCAGCTGCAGAGGGGACAGTGTCAGCCTTTTTCAGAACAGACAGTGTCAGCCTTTACAGTGTTGACTTCTGGAACCTCCCTTCGTACCGAGGGTGCGGTAGCTTCGGCGAGAAGCCTGCAGCCTGTTGGCCTTTGCTCCGCCGAAGAAGTCCTTCGATACAGTGACGGTTTTGAGCCGAAGCCGTCAAAGCCCCTTGGGCCTTCGCACCACCACCTCCGGAGTGGACCACCACGGCTTCGCAGCTACTCCTAGCTCGAATACCGTCCGTCCGTGTACCGAAGCCATGCATGGCCGAAGCACCACAAGTCATCCTCACTCCGAAGCCCCACCTTCGGAGTACCACCCTTCGAAGTCCCTCCTTCGTCCAAGGCCTCCGCATGAAGCATTCCATGAGCACTCCGTCGCAGTGCCTCTTCCCGAGCACACTCCTCGACGAGCCTCACCCGGACCATGCCTTCGATGCGCCTTGACTTCTGAGACCTTCGTCGGGCCACCTTCGAGTGTCTCCCTCCGGAGCACACTTCGAACACCTTGCCTCCGCAGAGGACTTGGTCCACCAACTCCGAAGTCACTCCATTCGGAGTAGCTTCGAAGTGCCTCACCTCCGAGGACTTTGTCTCGGAGTACCTTCAGCCGGAGCCACGCTCCGCACTCTCTGCCTTCACCTGGCACGCCTCGACCCGAGGACCGACCCGGACCACCTTCGCAGCCACCGTGACGGATCTCCCCGCTCCCCTGGCATCAAGCCTCCCGCTTGACCCAGGTTCACCCGGCTCGAACCCTGTCCGTCGCCTCCGAAGTCCCTGCGCACCACAGACAAGCAAACAAGTGTATCCAGTACTCCGAAGACCTCTCCGGGTTACCAACCTTCGGTACACACTCCGGTGTACCGCCCAAAGTACCGAAGCCTTCGGTACGAACCCAGTCATCGCGTACTGTCGGACCCCTCCGACGAGCACACTCCGCTGCACAGCTGCAGCAAGCAAACACCTCCGAACACCCTTCGGAGGTACCCTTCGAACAGAGGGTAAATAATCCTATCAATCACTCATCACATACACCGAAACCACCCTTGGTTTCTCAGTCTTTATAGTGGGAAACAGCAAGACTGATGGGACGTCTGGCTTATCTATCCTCTTCGAACATATTTTACTATTTTAGCCCTATTCGGGGTACCGAATAGTTTTCACTATGTCGGTTGTAATTTAGGGGTAAAAAGGTCGCTTCCTTAGAGTTTTTACCTATAAATACCCCCTTTCTCACCCTGTAATAGGCATCGAATATTCAGATATTCAATACACAACTTCGAACTACTTCGAGCTCTTATCCTATTTGGAGGCTTGAGATAGTTCGCTTCACAAACTTCTTGTTTGTTAGTTCTTAATCTTAGAGAACCTGTTAGCATAATTTTTTACACCAACAGTTGGCACCGTCCGTGGGGAACCTAGTTCTAAAAGCTAGTTCTCCACCGCTAACTGCACTTCGAAGAGCACTTGCGGAGGGAGCTTTGGAGTCTCAGGACTCTGCGCACCCTTCGGTAAGGGGCTTCCTAGTGTAGCTCGAAGGCCTTTTCTCGCCTTCCCAAATCATTTGAAGTCTTCGGTCTTTGGACCTTAACTTTGTTAGCCATGCCTCCCAAGCGGAGCCTAGCCACTGATCCTCCCCGAAGGTCCCCTCAGACCAACGGTGCAGGACCCTCAGTCATTCCACCAACTCCCGAAGGGGCCATCAGACCTCGAGCACCCCGAGGTCCCTAAGAAGCTCCCTCGGTGCTTCAAACTGATTACCCCAGTTCCCAAGACCCGGAGATCCCCTCCGGAGGAGATGAAGACCTTCCTGAGGACGCGGCTACCCAAGTAGCGCGGCTTCAGGAGAAAGTAGCAAGGTGGAGGAAAGAGGCCGCAGATAGACTTCGCCCTCAAGCCTTCACTCCTGCTCCAGAGGTGCCTCAAGACGACGATCCTGGTAATTATCCTGAAGCTCTTCGAGCCCCGGAGGAAACCGAGAATGCATCCTTTGACGACGAGTCTCCACTGCATCTGGACTTGCAGAAAGTGCTCTTCGACCCTAGGTTCAAGGCCTCGAAGTTGCACAAATACTCTGGTGGGTCTGACCCCGAAGCCAGCGGAGGGGTGCGGAACACAATGGTGAAGTGCTTGCCCCTCGCGCTAGAAGGTGTGGCTCTCCGATGGTTCTGGTCTCTAAAGCCAGGATCGATCAAGTCATGGGAGCAGTTGAAGACGAAGTTCGTGAGTAACTTCCAGGATAAGTTCATAGCCTCAATGTCAACCAGAAGTTTGTTCCAAGTGAAGCAGCAAGCAGGGGAGACCCTTCGGGAGTATTTTACACGCTTCACCCACACCAAGTCCCAGATTAAAGGCTTGTCTACCTCTTCGGTAGTTGATGTGGCGTGCGAAGGGGTGTTGAACCCAGACCTCCTCAGCAAACTTCACCGGAAGCCAGTGTCATCGGTAGCACAACTGATGGCATACTTCGAGCAGTATGCCAAGGCAGAGGAAGGATGCCTCCGAAGAATTGTGGTTCCTACACTAGTCCTTCGAGAAGTGAAGACGGAGCCAGAAGTCCCGACTCCTCCGCAAGCCCCCCTTGATAATCACTTCAATGATCATAGACGGGGAAAGAAGCACTTTCGCTCCGAGGTACTAAATATTGCACCCTCTACCCCGAAGATGCCTTTCAACTTTCAACAGGCGCAAGCTAACAAGGCTGGTACCTCGAAGCCCCAAGAGAAAACGGCTGGCAGGCACCAAACTTTCTTCTGTTGTGTGCATGGCGAAAATAGAAGCCATGACACGAAAGGCTGCAAGTCCATATTAACCCTTCGGGGCAAGTACTTAGGACGAAGCTCAGGGTGAGGTACTTCGGATCGAGCCCCTCTAGTAGTGCGTTCGGATCCTGTGCAGGCCGTGGCTCGGGCCAGCAAACCTGAAGCACCGATGCAACTGCCGGTGGCCAACATTATGCCACCACCAAAGCAGGAGGATCCCCAAGATCGCGGAAAGCCAGTGGTCCTGCCCATCTCTGGAGGGCGGACCCTCGGTAACATATCGAAACGGCAGCGAAGAGACTATGTCCGCGAAGTAGGGCACATAGGGACCTCGAGTTCGGCGGCAGAAATGCCCGAGTGGTCCCATGTACCTATTTCTTTTACTGCCAATGATGCTGCGGGGGTGAAATTCCCCCATGCTGACCCCCTTGTTATTTCAGCCGATATAGCGGGAGTTGAAGTCTAAAGGATATTGGTGGACGGTGGAAGCTCCACAGATATACTCTTCGTCCAAGCCTTCGACCATATGTGCATTCCCCGAAGACACCTACTTCCGGCATCTCGTCCACTCTAAGGTTTCGTAGGTCCTCCTCTCGATGCCCTTGGCCAGATAGGTCTCAAGGTTGCCTTCAAAGAGGGGCCCCTGGCTAGAGTTGAGGAGGTTATCTTCGATGTTGTCGACGCCCTGTATGCCTACAATGCAATCTTCGGGAGGGGAATGCTAAACCAGTTTGGAGCTATAGCACATCATAACTATTTGTGTCTCAAAATGCCCACGCAAGGTGGAGTCCTCACTATTTCAGGAGACCAAGCTGCAGCCCAAAGAGCGGAGTACGGCCATGGTCCACCTCTGGACCCTTGGCAAGTGAATAGTGTGATAGAGCACACGGAGGAAGCTTTGAGGTCCTCAAACTCATCGAAGGGCCCTTCCCTAAAGCCAAGCCCGGAAGGTGATGTGATCACGAAGATGATCCTAAAAGATGGCAAGGAGTATCCAATCCAATTCGGCAAGGGGCTACCTTCAGAAATATCTACTTCGCTGGAGGAAGTAGTTAAAGAAAACTTAGATATCTTTGCCTGGACTAACGAAGATATCCCCAGAGTTGATCGGAGCATCATCGAGCATAGTTTGCTTGTCAACCCGAAGGCTAGGCTAGTGCGCTAGGGGCTCCGTAAGTTATCAACAAAAAGAGCAGACCTCGCCAAGGTGGAGGTGGAGAAGTTGATGAGGACAGGAATTATCAGGGAAGTAGCCCACACGGAGTGGTTGGTTAACCCCGTTTTTGTCAAGAAAAAGGACTCCGGCAAGTGGCGCATGTGCATCGACTTCACATCACTAAACAAAGCATGCCTGCGAGACCCCTACACTATGCCTCGAATAGATCAGCTTGTGGATTCTATGGCTTGCTCCAAATTATTAAGCTTCCTAGATGCATACTCCGGTTATCATCAGTTCTGGCTAAAGCGTGAAGACGAAGCCAAGACAAGTTTTATAACTCCTTCCGGAGTATTTTGTTATGTTTGAATACCTTTTGGCCTGCTGAATGCCGGGGCTACCTTCTCACGTCTTATAGCTAAGGATCTAGGTCACCAGATAGGCCGAAATGTCAAAGCCTATATGGATGACATTGTAATAAATAGTCCTATAAAACACCATCATAGCCTAGACTTAGCTGAAACTTTTGAGAGCCTCCGAGCATGCGGATTTCGCCTCAACCCTAAAAAATGTATATTCGGGGCGCAAGCAGGAAAATGGCTAGGGTACTTAGTTTTGAGTAGAGGAATCGAAGCTAGCCTGATGCAGATAAGTGCACTGCAAAGAATGGCTCCACCAAAAAATCTGAAGCAGGTCTAGAAGCTGACAGGACGGCTTGCAGCCCTTAGTAGATTCCTGGCCAGATCAGCCGAACGAAGCCTCCCAATTTTTAAAGCTCTAAAGGGGTCCAAAATTTTTAAGTGGACGCCGGAGTGCCAGAAGAGCTTCGATGACATTAAAGATTATTTTGGAAATCTATCAACACTTACTGTGCCCCTCCTAGAAGAAATTCTCCTTCTTTATCTTGCAGCAACGGGCTCCGCAGTAAGTGCAGTGCTGGTTAGGGAAGTTGAGCTTAAAGGAAAACTGGTGCAGAACCCAGTCTACTTCATCTCAGAAGCTTTGTCCGGAGCAAAGACAAGATACTTCGAGCTCGAAAAGTTTGCTTATGCTTTGGTAATGGCCTCGCGAAAGCTAATGCATTACTTCTTAGCACATAATCTCATCGTTCCTACCTCGTATCCCCTTGGTGATATGCTTCGGAGCAAAGATTCCACGAGTAGGATCGGAAAATGGGATGTCAAGCTAGCCCCCTTTAGTATTTCCTTCACGGCAAGAACAACTATCAAGTCCCAAGTCATAACTGACTTCATGGCCGAGTGGACTCTATCCGCAGTTTGGGCTCTGGAAGAAACCTCCGAAGGTCCGTGGACAATTTTTCTGATGGAGCCTATTAGGCATCTAGTGCCAGAGCTGGAGCTGTGATAATATCGCCATCAGGGCAGAAGGCTATGTATTCTGCGAGGTGGAGACAAGGCCATGACTCTTACAGAGCTTAAAGGTGGATCCCTCCACGTAACGGAGCCTGGGAATGATGATGAAAGAAACACTTCGTTGTACTTGTCAGAAGAGACAAGGCTTCGAGCTATCACCAATATAACAAAGTACCAAGACCAAACGAAGGCATGGTATGACTCGAAGATAAAAGTGAATGAACTTAGACTAGGTCATTTGGTATTGCGAAGTGTAATTGCTCCGGGGAAGCTCGGAAACAAATGGGAAGGACCATATATTATCCTACGCTCAGGGCGCCCTGGGTCGTTTAAGCTAGTTAATTTAGAAGGGGAAGAGATGAAGCATGCATGGCATGCAGAGCACCTTAAACGTTATTACGCTTAGGGGCTCCTTGTAATCAATTGTAATAGTACCTTTCTAAGCTAAATAAAGATAGAGGTTTGAATTATGCTTACTCTTCAAATATTCCTTACTCCTGGTGGGCGCATCAGGGGAACAGAGATGCTTGCGTAGGTAAGCATCTTTCAAGGAACCGAGCAAATGGCCTTCGAACCATTGGTTCAAGGATTCCGTAAAAGAGCCGAAGGTGGCCAGCCTACGGATTCCAGGCTCTGGCTTGTTAGGATCCATAGAAGAGTCTAAGGACTTTAAAAGAACAGATTTCTGGCCTCTGGGTTTGAAGCATCTGTAAAAGAGTCGAAGGTGTCCAGCCTACAGATTCCAGGCTCTGGCTTGTTAGGATCCGTAGAAGAGTCTAAGGACTTTAAAAGAACAGATTTCTGGCCTCCGGGTTCGAAGCATCTGTAAAAGATCCGAAGGTGGCCAACCTACGGATTCCAGGCTCCAGCTTGTTAGGATCCGTAGAAGAGTCTAAGGACTTTAAAAGAATAGATTTCTGGCCTCTCGGTTCGAAGTATCTGTAAAAGAGCCGTAGGTGGCCAGCCTACGGATTCTAGGCTCCGGCTTGTTAGGATCCGTAGAAGAGTCTAAGGACTTTAAAAGAACAGATTTTCGGCCTCCGGGTTCTAAGCATCTGTAAAAGAGTTGTAGGCGACCAAGCAATAAGGTTTCAAGGCTCCAGCCCAATGAAACACTTTTTAAAGTCCTAAGCGACTAGTATCGGAGCTTGCAAGTATAAACTTAGTTCTGAAGTTTATAAACATTACAATACGAACGTACAGTTCAAAGAACTCTATGAAAAAGTAAAATATGATTACCAAGTGTTATGCGAAGCATTAGGTTGTTATATAATCATTGTGTCCGTCGGACCCTATCGCAACGCGTACGGACCCCCACCGACAAGGAGGGGCAGGGGAGTAAGGAACAGTCAAGTGATGCTTCCGAAATAGGTTATATTAATCGGGTAATCATATTACATTAAGAGAAATTTTGGTATAAGCCCGAAGTTCTTAAAACTTTTCTCTTAGTCCGAGTGCTTTTCTTCTTCGAAGCTCGCAGCTTTTTCTACTCTTCTTGAAGTTCAGCCCAAGACAGAAGTCTTTCAGAGCTAGCCTCCATTGGATCTTCGACTTGGTATTCTGAGTCAGACCAGTCTACATATTCTGAGGACGAAGATACTACTTCCTTATCCTCTTCTTTAATATAAGCTAAGACTTCACGTTGAACATCGGGTGCTATTTCCCCTTGCTCCCCTCGAGGAACAGAGAAACGTGAGCGCCGGTAAGGCCTTAAGCTCTTGAGGATAGCCCACTACTGGCGAAGCCCTTCGCTAGGCTCCAATGCTTCGAAGTCAGGTTCCAAAGTGGATAAAAAACCTAAAAATAAACATCCAAACAAAGACTCCCCGTTGAAAAACTTTTCATTCATTAAGATAAAGGGCTTTACAATATTTCTTGTACATGCTTAAATGCCCTATGAAGCTAAACCTACAGGTCGGTTGGCGGAGCCGGCGGAGGCAGAGCCGGCAGAGTCGAAGCTGGAGGCTTCGTCTGAGCTTGCTTCTGCCGATGTGCCTCGTCAATCCAGGTCTTGTCTACAACTTTGTGATATGTTTTCCAGGTCGTCCGGAAGGCTTCCCAAGCAGAAGCCACATCCAAAGAAGGACGCAACAAGTCTTCATTGGCGAAGCCTGCAGGCGTCGAATCCCCCATAGGAGCAACATAAATCCCGAGGGTTTCAAGATGTCGAAGGACTCCGATTCTGGCTACCTGCCCGGAGATCTCTCCATAGCGAATCCCGGAGCCCTTCATCATCTTCGTTGCCGCCTGGATCATCTTTAGCTTTCGCTCGAGGGGCTCACTTTTCACAGTTGAAGACGAAGTGCACATCGTACCAAAGTATTCTAGGGTACCCAGAGGGTATCCATAGTCTGATCAGTAATGGCGATATGCTTCGTTTCGACCTTCGACAACTCAGAAGCAAAAGTAGAAACTTCGGCTATCCTCGATAGCAGAGTACTCTTCTGAGCCAGCGTTTGTTTGATGTGCGCTTGTCTGAGCCAGCGTTTGTCTGAGCCAGCGTTTGTTTGATGGAGCTCTACAAGATGTGCGCTGGAGTCCGCTTCCGCTCGCCGAAGCCTCTCGACCTCAGCCCTAAGCACCACACGCTTGGCTTCGATTTCTTGGACCGAAGCCTTGAGTGTAGCACTGCTCTTTTGCTCGACCTAGAGTGCTTCATCCATAATGGCTTTGGCCCTCCGCTCCTCGAGGAGCTCCTCCAGTTGCAATGTTTTGTCTTCGGAGCTTTTGAGGACAGTTTGGAGGGTGGTAACCTTCCTCTTGAGCTGATTAGTTTCGAGCTCATTGGAAGTCGCTGCCGCTCTAGCGAGGACGAATTGCTACAAAAAAGCAAAGTGAGTACAAAGTAATTACATTAATTAAATACATTCATTATATGTTGCATACCTGAAGGGCAGCCCTTTTGAGGGCCAAATCGAGCTCCGGTGCCCTGGCTTCACTCAAGATGGAAACCAGTTCGGATCTCCCAACCTCTTGGCACTTATCTGCCAAGGGTTATAGGAGCGCTCGAAGCCCTGTCCGCTGCTCCAAGAACAGAGTCAGCAGAGGAAGCCAAGACAGGGCCCATCGGTCATCCACAGCGGGGTCTTCCTCCGAACTGCTCGCTGAAGGGTCATTGGAGGAAGGTGTTGTCGTCAAAGAAGGAAGAGGGCCGAAGCCTGTCGTGCTCTTGCCCCTCCCTTGTACGAAAACCGGAGCCGCTGCTTCGACCGGAGTGGATCCTCCTTCGATCGTCGCTACCTCGGGTGGAGTCGCTCCGCCCAAGACAGCTTTAGTCATCGGAGCCACTACCTCGATCGGAGCCTCAACTCCAAGTGAAGCCAAAGATCCACCAGTGGCTGGAGCCACGCCGCTCCTCGAAGTATCTACAAAGTCAAGGTATTCATTAAATACTTATTGCACAATAAAGTCTTTTTAGGAAATTCGAGGGTAAAGTTCCAAAATTTACCTCCGTCCGCACTTTAAGGGAGAATTTCGGGGTCCCCCAGAAATTCATACATCCGAAGATATTCTTCGAGTTCAACCCTCGAAGTTTGCTCTGGAGCAGCCGCAGTCGATGCCCTGACCTCCGTTACTATCACTCCGGCCACAGGTGAGTTAGGATTTTCTAACTCTGGTTCTAAGTCACCCGCGCTAGGACCGGAGGGGGCTGTTGCGTCAACTTCTACAACCTCCTGGAGAGAGTTGAGGAGCCATGCTGAATAGCGTGGGCCTCATGGCTCCAGATGTGATGAGTCATTATCAACGATAGTCAAAGAGGACAGAAGAAGAGAGCGAAGATCTGCTGCGTCACGGGCCACGTGTGACTCAGGTTCACGGGCAGCGAGCGACTGTCGGGCAGAGGGGCCACGAAGTCGGGCTGGCCCAATCCGGGTACATGGGCTAGGAGCAGCAGAAGACCCACTGGGCTGTTGACCAGGATTGACTCAGGTACACGGGCAGTGAGTGATTGCCGGGCTGAGAGAGCTGCGGAATCGGGCCAGCCCAATCCGGGTACCGGGTGCAAAGTTGGTGGAGGCCTTGTCAGTTTCGGCGCAAAACTGACGACCGCTGATCTTGTATCGGATTGTCCAGAAGAGAAGCCGTGGTCGCTATGAAAGCTTAGCTTCCGGATAAGTCATCTGTAAATAGGAGTTTACTATTTTGTCCCTAGGCCCACAGTCAGTCAGTCGAGTCTGTAAAAATATCCTAAGGGCAGTTTAGTCTTTTCCTTTATTTCAGCGTCTGTAAAACCCTAAGGGGCTGGTGGAATATTCCTAGCTATTGGGCAGCCTATAAATAGGGCCCCAATCCCTAGGGTTAGGTCACCCTTTCAGAATTCACTTTTTAATCCATTGGGTCACTTTTATTCCCTGCTCTCTCCTCTGTTCATGCGCCGCCAGGAACATTCCGCCTGTTCTTCATGCATCCGTGAGATTTTTATTCTCCTCTCCTGTCACTCTGATTTGGAGCGATTTTGTTGTTGCTTACTGCTTCGTCTCACGTGCGGCTGTTTTTTCCTGGACATTTTCCTCTCTTTGATTGGTTCTGGTTGTACGAACTGAGAGGGAGTAGTACTACTTGCTGGTTCCTGTAGCAACAAGTAGTACCTACTCTATGTGGCAACAGTATGCTAGTGTCTCTAGCCTTGCTTTTTCCTGCATAACCTTTTTGATCGAGTAGACAGGCTACAAGATTTCTCTGGTTGTTTCTGGCGAAGCCCTCTATCTTTTTGAAGTCCTTCAGCTCTGAGAAGCAGGCTTCGACCAGACTTCTCCAAAGGCTTTGCTGGAACGTTCAACTCCGAACTCGAACTTTGACTCTAGCTTCGAAGTATGCTCTATGCTTAATTTTTGTTCGTTGACATACTTCGGCACTTTTGCGAAGCATACTTTAACAGGCTTCGAAGTTAGCTTCGAAGCATGTCTCTCAGATAGACTTCACTTGGAGTGTTTTCTGAGTTGTTCTACTATTGTCATCTTTGTGGATCTCAGTTTGTGGGTTCGAAGCATGTCTTTCGGAGTATGTCTAGGCTTCGATCTCTCGTGAGAGCATCAGTGGACTTCGAGTCGAAGCTGGTTTGTGTGTCGAAGATCTTCACTTCAGTAGTATTTCTTCAAAATAGCTAGCTCCGGAGGTAGAGTGTAGGCTTCGATTTGGTCTTGCTGCCGTGTGTTGGGCTTCGCTTCTCGTTCGAAGACTGCTTTTCTGTGAACTTTGTTCGAAGCTTTCTGATCGAAGTCTAGGCTTTGAAGTACACTGTTCGAAGCAAGCTTCGATACATTCATACTTCGCTTCGAAGCATACTTCGCTCTCTGCCACACTCGAACTAGGCTAAACTCAACAAACCTTCAGCACTTCAACGACTACCTTCGCTAGACTTCAACAAGGGACTCCGAAGCAGGCTTCGACACTGCGAAGCAGGCTTCGACAAGTTTCGAACAGGAGACATATTTTGAACAGTAACTTCTCATCCCATTCCATGTGTACTTAGATTATTTTACTGAGAAGTTTGGTCTGCCATGTCTTGAATATTTTGTTTATCTGCCTATTAGCACTATACTGGTGTTTCTCTGTTTTTGACACCAGTCTTTTCTAGGCTAGATACTTTTAGACTTAGGCAATTTGTTCTCACTTTGCTGCTTAGTCTTTTGAGGTGCGTTGGGTGTTAGGAGCAGGCCATTGATTCGAAAGAATTTTTTAGGCGCCCATTCACCCCCTCTGGTCGCTACTTTCGGTCCTACAAGTGGTATCAGAGCCTGGTTAGGGTTTTTCCATACCTTAACCAGTTCTAAATCCCTGTAGTGATCATGACGTCTCCTGGCAAGGTCCCGTCCTTGGAAGCTTATGTCTATAACTATTGGAAGACTCGCATGCGAGCCTATCTTATGAGCTAGGGCTCGGACATCTGGGACATTTGCGTTCACGCCACGTTCGTTATATTGCCAGTTGCTGAGCATGGTACTCCTGGTATCATTGCCTAGCATTTGAACAATAGTAAGGCTGTGAACATCCTGTTTTCTGGTTTAGGTCCCACTGAGTTTGAGCGTGTGAGCCATCTCTCCACTACGAGAGAGATCTGGGCTACTCTCAAGGCACACCATGAGGGAACAACCCGGGTCAAGTCTCGGCTCTATCAGACCTACCGGCGTGAATATGAAAATTTCACACGAAAGCCAGGTGAATCTGTTGAAGCGTTGTTTGGTCGCTTTCAATCGATCATAAACAAGCTTCGGGACAACAAGGCTGAGGGTGCTCAGTTAGTCTCAGATTATGGGCAGGCGCTCAAGGTTCTCCATACCTTGGACCCAAAGATCTGGGAGATCAAGGTATCCTCTATCATTGAGAGCACATCCTATGATACCTTGACCATTTCTGAGTTGTTTAGCAAGCTGAAGGCCACCGAGGTAGATATCCAGTTGAGATCAAATCTCACTGGCTCTGGATCAAAGTCTCTGGCCCTTGCTACACCTTCTGTTGATCCCTCTTCTGTGAGCTGTGTTGGGTTCTCTTTGATGTCTATCACTGAGGACCAGCTTGAGTCTTTGGGAGATGATGATTTGTGTCTTTTTAACAACCAGGTGCGTCGTGTTTATGACAAAAGAATGTTCAAGAGACATGGCACAAAATCCGGGTGCTTTGAGTGTGGTGATCCAGGACACTTCATCGCCGACTGCCCCAAGCGCAGTGGTCACAAGAAGGGCACCGGTGGTGGCTTCCACGACTCCGGCAAGCACGACAGCTCTTCCTTCAACAAGGGCAAGCGAAAGACCAGATTCTTCAGAAAGGCCTTGAAGGACTACCGGCGTGAGAACAAGAAGCGCGACAAGGCCTTCTTCGCCGAGATGGAGAAGAGCTACTCCAAGCGGTCCACATCTTCTTCCTCTTCATCGAGCTCAAGCGATGAGGAGATCGTCATCAGGAAGGGGAAGGACAAGGACGATCCGGTGGGTCTTTGCTTCATGGCTTTCGGGGACAGACCGAAGAGCCGCTCACATCAGCGCTGAAGATCCTACAAGAGCTTCTGCTCAATGGCTCTTGGGGATAAGGAAGAGAAGAGCTCCTTCAATGACTCCAACGACGACGACAACGAAAAGGTATCATCTTATGAACGCGAAATCGTTGATTTACTTGAAAGCAATCGTCAAGAGTTAAAATATCGGGAAAAACTTCTTAGGGGAGCTAAGAAGAGGATAGATGAGTTAGAGAGTGAGCTTGCCGTGGCCAACGGTAGAATTAAGAGTCTATCTTCTTCCCCCTACTTGGAAGATAGCAGTGAGTGCCCGAAGTGTGAGGTCCTTATGTGTGACTTGACAATTCTGAAGTCCAAGTACACAGAAAGGGTTCATGAGAGGGACGCTTTGGCCACTGAGCTTGAAAGCGCTCAGCTGGAGTTGAAAGATGCTCAAGCCACTGTCGTCGCACCCTGTGCTGATTGCCCATCTCATCTAGCTGTCTTAGCTGAGCTGAAAGCAAAGGGCGATGAGCATTTGGGGGATTTGGAGAGAGTGAGAGCTGAGCTGGCACAGACTAGGCTAGAGCTTGAGACACTGTCAGTTCCACCCACTGTCTGTGAGAACTGTTTGTCTCTTAGAATGGAATTGATCAAGCTGAAAGCCGAGAAGTCTGTCCAGGTAGATAGCGAGTGTGAGACCTGCTTGTCTCAGGTGGAGGTTCTAGCTTCCTTGAGAGAGGAGCTAGCTGATTCTTAGAATGAGAACTTTTACCTCCGTTCTGTCCTGAGTTGGATCAGTGCCAAAGAGCCACAACTCGGCATGATGATCCAACAGTTCAAGAGGCAGAATGGGTTTGGGGTAGGTTACACCTACACCAAGGCTAACTTTGAGAGTGCCATTAGTCGGGCAGTGGAGTGGAGTAAAATGACTCCAGAGCAGAGATACCCCAAGACTCACTCCACTGAGTCCTTCCAGGCTAGTCGGCCCAAGGATGGAGTTATCCAAGAACAATCCAAAGCTCCACCCAAGAAGCCCATCTGGGTGCCAAAGCCCAAACACCTCCACACTTCTCTTGACTCTCTTCCTGGACCCTCTCAACCCAAGAAGACTACACCAAACACCACTAAGCACAAGAACCCCAAGCCTCAACCACATCCCAAGAAGCCCACCTACCATTGTGAGTATTGTCAGAGAGAAGGGCATCTTGCGGAGTTTTGCTTCAGAAGGAAGCGAGTTGAGAGAGCAGAGAGAGCTCGTGGTGGTCAGGAGTAGTTCTACTAGCAGGGTGGTAGACTGCATATTCCTCAACGCGGGGAGAGGCTGGAGGCCAGGCCACGTCGTGTAGGTGGTGGTAGAGGAGACGGCTTTCATGCCCGTGCTCTAGCTGGTGGTGTCCGTTCAGGCAGAGCTCTAGGTCGTTTTGGCTACGGTCCTGGACCTCGTGGCTGAGTATTTAGGCAGAACCGAGGACCGCGCTTTGAGCCGCGTTTTGGTCCAAACTCTTTTGATGGTTTTCGCTTTCCGTCTTTTGAGCAGATGGCTCGACACTGGTTTAGTTCTTTTGCTAAACCTGGTGCCGGACCATTTGCTCCCCCTTACAACCACTGATTGTGCAGGATCGGGGACTGGAGGACGTTTGGATCATGGACTCAGGATGCTCTCGCCACATGACGGGACATCGCAGATGGTTTTCCAGTCTCACTCCCCCGAGCTCCAAAGACTACATCACATTCGGGAACAGTGGTCAAGGGAAGGTAAGTGCCATCGGCTCAATTCGCATTTCAGACCATTTCTCCTTGAAGAATGTTGCCTTGGTTAAAAATTTGAACTTTAACTTGATTTCTGTTTCGCAACTTCTTGAGGATGGTTTGGAAGTGCGTTTTAAGAAGGGTAATTCTTATGTGTCTGATTCTAGAGGGTCTTTGATTTGCCAGATCTTACCATTCGGTAAAGTTTTTCGAATTGACTTCTCTAGTTCTTTTGGCCCTTCTTGCTGTTTGATTGCTGGATCTTCTTCTGAGCTTTGGAAGTGGCATAGGAGGTTAGGTCATTTGAGTTTTGATCTGCTAGTCAGGTTAAGCTCTATGGACCTCATCCGAGGATTGCCCAAGCTTAAAATGGAGAAAGATCTAGTTTGTCATCCCTGTCGTCATGGGAAAATTGTTGCTGCTTCTCACTCACCTGTGACTCAGGTGATGACTTCGTATCCGGGCGAGCTGTTACACATGGACACTGTAGGTCCAGCTCGGGTACGCTCAGTCGGTGGGAAGTGGTACGCGCTTGTCATTGTTTACAATTTTTCTCGATTCTCGTGGGTTTTCTTCTTTGAGTCTAAGGATGAGACTTTTTATTTTGTTCATGACCTGATTTTGAAGCTGAAGAATGAGAACAATGTTCGAATGCGAGCAATTCACTTCGACAATGGCTCTGAGTTCAAGAACTCTAAGTTCGTCAGCTTCTGTAGTGATCAGGGTCTTGACCATCGGTTTTCTGCTCCTTACACTCCCCCACAGAACGACATTGTGGAACGAAAGAACCGCACGCTAGTCGAGATGGCCAGGACGATGCTCGATGAGCACAGGACTCCTAGGCATTTTTGGGCTGAAGCCATGAACACGGCTTGCTATCTGGCCAACCGCATTTTTCTTAGAGCTTACCTAGGTAAGACCTCATACGAGTTGCGGTTTTGGTAGACAGCCCAAGGTGAGCCACTTGCGAGCGTTTGGCTGCAAGTGCTTTGTGCTCAAGAAGGGAGGACATTTGGACAAGTTTGAGTCTCGTTGCTGGGATGGTGTTTTTCTTGGTTACGCTTTGCATTCTCAAGGCTTCCGAGTTTGGAACCTCAACTCCCAGCAGCTTGTCGAGACTTGTGAGGTTTCGTTTGATGAGTCCTTGCCTTCTTTGACTCCCTCTTTTGAGCTTTCGGGTGATGATGAGCTCAGAGAGTCCATCTTCGAGGAAGATGAGGATACTCCAGCTGCTGATGAGGGTGGGCTGTCTGCACCTCCTGCAGAGCCCACACCTTCTGAGACTTCGACGGAGGACGAGGGCGGACCTCTGATCACTTCTTCCACTTCGATCGAGCCCCCTCAGTCGATTCCAGAGGTGCCTGCTGCTGACTCCGGTGAGGTGACTTCAGATCACCAGGGATCCCGAGCAGTTCAGCATGATCACCCCTCAGAGCTCATCATCGGTGATTTGACTGAGAGAACTTTGCGTTCATCTATTACCTCTCTTGCTGTGTTTGCTGAATCTGCTTTTGTTGCATCTTTTGAGCCCAGAGACGTTTCTCATGTTCTTTCTGACTCGAATTGGATTAATGCCATGCAAGAAGAACTTGAGAATTTTGTCCGCAATCGGGTTTGGACACTAGTTGAGCCGCCACCAGGATGCAACCCCATAGGCACCAAGTGGGTGTTCAAGAACAAACAAGGTGAAGATGGGGTTGTGGTGCGCAACAAAGCTCGGCTAGTTGTCCATGGTTTTTGCCAGAAAGAGGGTATTGATTTTGAAGAAACTTTCGCCCCTATTGCCCGTCTTGAGTCCATTCGCATTCTCTTAGCTTTTGCCACTTCGAAGGGTTTCAAGCTTTTTCAAATGGACGTTAAGAGTGCTTTTCTGAACGGGTACATAGAGGAGGAAGTTTATGTTAGGCAACCCCCCAGTTTTGAGAACCCTAAGTTTCCTCGACATGTTTTTAAGTTGCAAAAAGCTTTATACGGGTTGAAGCAAGCCCCCAGGGCTTGGTATGACCGGTTGAAGCAGTTTTTGTTGGGGAAGGGCTTTGTGATGGGTTCTGTGGATAAGACTCTCTTTTTGCTCAGAGTTGCTTCAGATTTTTTAGTTGCTCAGTTTTACGTGGACGATATTATTTTTGGCGGTACTACTGATTCTCTTGTGTCCAAGTTTTCTGAGCAGATGCACAGCGAGTTTGAGATGAGCCTCATGGGTGAACTCAAGTATTTCTTAGGGCTCCAGATCAAGCAGACCAAGGACAGCACCTTCATCCACCAAGGTAAGTACACTCATGACTTTGGTGGTGAGTTGAAGCCGCAGATGACCCCGATGGGCACATCTGGGGGTCTGGACAAGGATGAGAGCGGCGTCAAGGTCAACGAGAGGGAGTTTCGAGGGATGATCGGTTCGCTGCTGTACTTGACGGCGACAAGACCGGACATACAGTTCGACGTGGGACTTTGCGCGCGTTTTCAGTCTTCACCTCGCGCGTCTCATCGGCAGGCTGTCAAGCGCATCTTCAGGTATCTCACTTATGCGCCTGATCTCGGTCTTTACTATTCAGCATCATCATCTCTTGATTTATCTAGCTTTTCGGATGCCGACTTTGGTGGGTGCCGGTTGGATCGCAAGTCGACTTCCGGTACTTGCCAGTTTCTTGGTTCGTCTCTTGTGTCTTGGTCTTCTCGAAAGCAATCTGGAGTTGCTCTTTCGACCACTAAGGCTGAGTATGTAGCTGCTGCTAGCTGCTGCTCACAGTTGGTTTGGATGATATCCACTTTGTGAGATTTTGGGTTGTTCTTTCCTACCAGGGTTCCATTGTTTTGCGACAGCACCAGTGCTATTAGTGTAGGGAAAAGCCCTTGTCTCCATTCAAAAACCAAACACATTGATGTGCGCTTTCACTTTATGCGGGATCAATATGAGAAAGGTGTCATTGACCTTGTTCATGTTGATACTCATCATCAGTTGGCTGACATTTTCACCAAACCCCTAGATCAGTCTAATTTTGAGGGTTTACGAGGGGATTTGGGTGTTGTGTATCCTTTCTAGGATATTTTGCGTTAGTTTTGTTTCTTCTTTACTCTTTTCTTGAGTCTTTTTGTGTGTGTTCATATCATGCATATTCACATATCACACTTTTGAGCTTGCTTCTGTTATATGATTGGACTGCTTTACTTATTCCAGCTATTACATGCTTTTGATTACTTGTCGATGATCATGCTTTGGTTCAGTTCACTTGATATGTCTGATATCTGTCATATGCATGGCTTTTATGCTTTAAAATTGAAAAATGATCACCATTGCTTCTGGTAACAAGCATGCGTAGGCTGAATGTTCTTGCTATCTGTTACATGCCTTGTAGCTAGTTCCTGACTTAGATGCAAATATGCAACTTGGACATCTATATGCTTTAAACATGGAAATGTGCTATAAAAATGATGAAAAATCGAGAAAAATGAAAATTCCATGCCTTTTATGCATAACTTGAAAAGATCCAGGTGGGTTTGCTTTGTCGCATTACATTGTTCTGGACTGCGTACCATAGCACTTTGGTATGAACTAGGACAGTGTAGTGTATGCCAAGACCAATGTCTTAAGCTTCTGATGGTCCAGTTCTGGCCTAGGCTTGACTTGGTCGGTCAGCATAAGGTTTGACATGCAAATAACCCCTGGCAAAAATGAAAAAGGAAAAAGAAAAAGCCTAAAAATTGAAATGATAACAAGTTTGCTGAAGCACTTTTTTGGATAATGCTTATCTTGGTAGATATCAGTTAGCTTCTACATCTCATGCTTTACTTTGCTTGTCATCTAGAAAATGTGGTGATGCTTTTGTTTTCAAAAATTGAAAATGCGTGCTAATGACTTTCTTTAGATATCATCTGTTGCACTGATCATGCCATGCATCTTAGACAATATGTCTTTTGCTGTATCTGTTAGATGTTGTAATTGCAGTCAATCATATCTGAGAAGCATGCTTTATACACTCCACCTGCACCCCAGTTGCATTCATTGCATATTTTGAGGGGGAGTTGCGTTTAAGGGGGAATCTGTGTCTCTTTCGAGTGCTTGATGAGTTCACTTGTCAACAAGGGGGAGAAATTTTGGGATAAGAGTTCAAGGGGGAGTTTTGACTTTCTCTGGGATTTGTTTCAGGGGGAGTTTTTGTCCCGTTTGTCCCTACTCTTTTGATATTCTTGTTGATGTTTCTGAGATCGCACTCATTTTGAGCTTTTACATTTTGGTTAACCATAATGACCACTTCTTGCTTTTTGTTTGGCTTTTGGTCATTAGGGTTAAACTTTTACTTTATCTTCTTCTTCTTTGTTTTCTTGTGCTTTGTTTTCGTGTTTTCCACATGTGTTCGCAGTTACTGAAGAGCTGAAGAAGTGAAGTGTTGACAATGCACTCATCAAGGGGGAGATTGAGGAGCCATGCTGAATAGCGTGGGCCTCATGGCTCCAGATGTGATGAGTCATTGTCAACAAGAGTCAAAGAGGATAGAAGGAGAGAGGAAGATCTGCTGCGTCATGGGCCGCGTGTGACTCAGGTTCACGGGCAGCGAGCGACTGTCGGGCAGAGGGGTCGTGAAGTTGGGCTCGCCCAATTCGGGTACATGGGCTAGGAGCAGCAGAAGACCCACTTGGCTATTGGCCAGGATTGACTCAGGTACACGGGCGGTGAGTGATTGCCGGCTGAGAGAGCTGCGGAATCGGGCCGGCCCAATCCGGGTACCTGGTGCAAAGTCGGTGGAGGCCTTGTCAGTTTCGGCGCAAAACCGACGACCGCTGATCTTGTATCGGACTGTCGAGAAGAGAAGCCGTAGTCGCTATGAAAGCTTAGCTTCCGGATAAGTCATCTGTAAATAGGAGTTTACTATTTTGTCCCTAGGCCCATAGGCCCACAGTCAGTCAGTCAAGTCTATAAAAATATCCTAAGTGCAGTTTAGTCTTTTCCTTTATTTCAGCGTCTGTAAAAAACCCTAAGGGGCTGGTGGAATATTCCTAGCTATTGGGCAGCCTATAAATAGGGCCCCAATCCCTAGGGTTAGGTCACCCTTCTAGAATTCACTTTTTAATCCATTGGGTCACTTTTATTCCCTGCTCTCTCCTCTGTTCATGCGCCGCCAGGAACATTCCGTCTGTTCTTCATGCATCCGTGAGATTTTTATTCTCCTCTCCTGTCACTTCACTGTCACTCTGATTTGCAGCGATTTTGTTGTTGCTTACTGCTTCGTCTCGCGTGCGGCTGTTTTTTCCTGGACGTTTTCCTCTCTTTGATTAGTTCTGGTTCTACGAACTGAGAGGGAGTAGTACTACTTGTTGGTTCCTGTAGCAACAAGTAGTACCTACTCTATGTGGCAACAGTATGCTAGTGTCTCTAACCTTGCTTTTTCCTGCATAGCCTTTTTGATCGAGTAGACATGCTACAAGATTTCTCTGGTTGTTTCTGGCGAAGCCCTCTATCTTGTTCGAAGTCCTTCAGCTCTAAGAAGCAGGCTTCGACCATACTTCTCCAAAGGCTTTGCTGGAACGTTCAACTCCGAACTCGAACTTTGACTCTAGCTTCGAAGTATGCTCTGTGCTTAATTTTTGTTCGTTAACATACTTCGGCACTTTTGCGAAGCATACTTTAACAGGCTTCGAAGTTAGCTTCGAAGCATGTCTCTCAGATAGACTTCGCTTGGAGTGTTTTCTGAGTTGTTCTACTGTTGTCATCTTCGTGGATCTCATGTTTTCATCTTCGTGGATCTCAGTTTGTGGGTTCGAAGCATGTCTTTTGGAGTATGTGTCTAGGCTTCGATCTCTCGTGAGAGCATCAGCAGACTTCGAGTCGAAGCTGGTTTGTGTGTCGAAGATCTTCACTTCAGTAGTCTTTCTTCAAAATAGCTAGCTCCGGAGGTAGAGTGTAGGCTTCGATTTGGTCTTGCTGCTGTGTGTTGGGCTTCATTTCTCGTTCGAAGACTGCTTTTCTGTGAACTTTGTTCGAAGCTTTCTGATCGAAGTCTAGGCTTCGAAGTACACTGTTCGAAGCAAGCTTCGATACATTCATACTTCTCTTCGAAGCATACTTCGCTCTCTGCCACACTCGAACTAGGCTAGACTCAACAAACCTTCGGCACTTCAACGACTACCTTCGCTAGACTTCAACAAGGGACTCCGAAGCAGGCTTCGACACTTCGAAGCAGGCTTCGACACAACGAAGCAGGCTTCGCCAAGTTTCGAACAGGAGACAGATTTTGAACAGTAACTTCTCATCCCATTCCATGTGTACTTAGATTATTTTACTGAGAAGGTTGGTCTGCCATGTCTTGAATATTTTGTTTATCTGCCTATTAGCACTGTACTGATGTTTCTCTGTTTCTGACACTAGTCTTTTCTAGGCTAGATACTTTTAGACTTAGGCAATCTGTTCTCACTTTGCTGCTTAGTCTTTTGAGGTGCGTTGGGTGTCGGGAGAAATCCATTGATTCGAATGAATTTTTTAGGCGCCCATTCACCCCCTCTGGTCGCTACTTTCGGTCCTACAAGAGTCTCCAGCTGTGGCTTGGGACTCACCCTCGTCGTTTTGCAGCAGATAATCTTCGAGGTCTTTTTTGTAACACCCCAAATTTTCAGAGAAATAAAAATACCTTTTATTATATTTTTCTATAAATAATTAATTTTGAAATACCTTTATTACCCTTCTAAGCTTAATTGAACTAGAACCTAGATAAAATATCCAAACCAGGGGCTAGAAAATTTTGTATATTATCCCAAGGCCAAGATATATTTTTGAGAATTTTTACAAATTTTTATCACCCTTGGGAGTAGCCCAAATATTTTAAACTAATTTCCACAATTAAATTTATTCGGAAAACATTTTAAACAGTAACGGGCCCCTTCCCCCTCATTCTCCCCCAACCGGCCGGCCTAGCACACTCCTCTCTGTGCCCCGGACTGACAGACGGGCCCCACCGGTCAGAGACCCTCACCCCCCCTCCGTGCGCGTCCCGACCACCCGACCCCACCCGTCAGTCGCCACGCCCGTACGCTCACGCCCGCTGACCGCCTTGGCCCACCCGTCGGACCCGTCGTCCACCTCGCGCCACCCCCTTACTTCACCGGCCACCGATCCCGCCACGGATCCGACCCCGCCGGCCCCCTCGCTTTAATTCGTCACCGGCATAAAGATCCCCGCGATGCGCCGACCGTTTCCGCCCATTAATCCACGCGTAATCGCCCCGGCGCAGTCGCTCACATGCAAGGAAACCACCTCGTCGATGTTTACTCTCAGCCTCCCCCAATTGCGCCCCCTCTGCCCCCGCCGGTACCCCTATTTAAACCCCCGACCACCGCCGTGCACAACCCTCACGCTTACTTGTTGCGAGAATGAACAGAATGCCTGCAACACTCCGTTTAACACCACACCGCCGCCCTCTCTCCAGCCGCCGCTCGCTGTCGCCAGAGTACCCCTCCGTCCTCGACGATCGCACCACTGTGACCGCCGGCGCCACCTCGACCTCAGCCACCACTCCATCGCCGACGAACCCCACCAGAACACTATCACCGACGAGGACCCGAACACCTTCGCCGCCCTCGCTCGTCGCCGGCCACGCTCCATTGACCATTCATCCCACTAACGGTACCCTCGTGATCCCCGTAGTGTCCCCTTTCCCTTTTAGCCCTTAGATCCGGCCGCCATCGCTCTCCCTGGCCTCTGTCCCACTCGCCGTCGCCGGAGAAGACGACCGGCACGGGTAAAGTACCCGTGCCGTGTTAGATTCGATCACGACCGTGCGCTTGCGATCGGACGGTGTAAGTGGTACCACGTGGTCGATTCAATCGGATCCGTTGGATCGCTGCGAAGGGGTATGGTGTAATCTCGCACGTCCATTTTCATTTAAAACCCCCGCCTCGCCTGTGGCCGCCCGATCATGATCCAACAGCGGATCTGGATCCGGCGCACGCGCACAGTGCACGGGTTCACAATGAATCCAGTTCACCGTGGACCGACACCTGTTTTTGGATTTAATTTAAATTCAGAAATAGTTTTAAACTTCAAAAATTCATATCTTGTTCATTTTAACTCTAAAATTTACCATTTCAATCCCAGAAAATTCATAATTTTATTCTCTACATGTTGGTACAATAAAAACAGTAGGTTTATTTTGAGTATTTTATGTTTATTTAATAAGATATTCAAATATGCTTTAGGATAAACCCAAAATCTATTCATTTCCATTTCAGAAAAAAAAATTATATTTTATTCTCTCCATATTAATGCAATAGAACCACTAGGTTTACACTGAACCTCTTACTTTAAACTAGTTAGAGATTTAAACTACATTTTTACTCCCCTTTAGAAAGGCCTTTATTCCATTAAAGTTCATTTTAAAATATCCATAAAATAAAATTCAGAAAGTTAACAACCTTATTTTCCTTGGTTCAAACCAATCAAAGCTTATATACCTATTGTGTGATTTTTGGATTGTTTAATTGAATGTTACGTTTAATTTATTTATATCGAGAAGACTACGATGCCACCGAGGAGCCTGAATACTACCCAGATGTTCCCCCGTCGCCTTTCGTTGAACAAGGCAAGTCACCAAACCAATCTTTTGAGCATATTGAACCCATGTTTTATTAAACTATCGCTAAAACACATAGGATGTACATGCATTAGTCAAATGAAAGCCCTACGATATATTTATTTAGATCCCCCGACCTTGATGTGCAACCCAAGCCATGCTATCTAGCCTAAACTCCTTGTCACCATATTATTAGTACTATTATCTAGTGTCCAATGTATTGGCACAATCGCTACAAGTTAAGAATGAGTCGTAGCAACTTGTTTCTACTATATGATCCCCGTTATTCTTGTCTTTGGAATTCTGTTGGTGATGGAGTTGTGGTTGTGAGTGAATGCATGGTGGGTTCCGGGTGCAAACTAGGGCATTGGTCGGTAGCACTCGGGGCACTATAAGGACCAGTCTGCGGGATCCGTTGCAATACACTTCTGTACTAACCACAAGTCTAGTGGGTAAGTCCTAACTAAGGTATGGAGTGTTCCAAACCGCAGCCACCACTTGGAGATGGGTCAAGCAGCACCTGCGGGTGGCTTGTACTGACGTGGCGCAAAAGGGGGTGTGACGTTAGCCGGGATGTGGCCTGGCGCGCCGGCGAAACCTAGAGTGGGTGGGTATCGCTTGGAGCATTTCATGCTAAGGTTTTGGCACGAGTTCCCATGGTATGGGTCATCTCGTTGCACTTTGGTGTATGGGATGGGTGCGTGCCTTGTGGATACAATAGTACACCTCTGATCAGAGTTTTAAATCTTTTCGAAAAGCCAAGCCCACGGTCAAGGGCGGGTTGCGTGACATCCCACAGTTAGTTTACTTATAATGAATGCGCATGATGATTTGACATGTAAGGACCGTTGTGCGAGGAGGGAAAACGTACTCCTCGAGTTAGATGATATTATGATGTTCATGTTTATTATTCCGCATGATGAAATTTGACTACACTAAATGCAACAACTGAAAAATGTACTTTTCTGCACTATTAGCCATTGTCCTTCTTTCGTTATTACCTTGCATTACTATTTGCATTTGCGGTGGCTTGTTGAGTCATTTTTGTACTCATACCCGTTGGACACACAATTCAGAGGATGCCTACTACGAGGATGGTCTGGAGTAGCGACCCAGTCAAGAAGAAAGATCCTGAAGAGGGCGTTCGTCATGCAGTTTATTTTTATGGTTTATTTTAATTTTACTCTTTTGTAATAACGTGGTCTGCGTACCACGAATGATTGCTCGTATGTACGTGTCGCATGATGAACCTCTTGTATTATTGTTTTTCTCTGTAAATTCAATAATGTTCTGATTTTGGTAAATCGAGGCGTCACAAGATGGTATCAGAGCCGACTTGACTGTAGGAAGCCAAACGGACCAGCCTAGCACTTAGTTGGATAAAAACTATTTCACGAAAACCTACTTTATAACTTTGTTCCTCCCCTCACTTTTCTTCAACTTGTTGTTTTTGTAGATGTCGGTCTACCAAGTGCACAGCTTCTACCGTCACTTCGAGGGCTTTGTCAGGGAGCTCCGAATGATGGTCACCTTCCTTGGGTTCCTCTTTGAGCCCGAGTTCCATGGCGTTTACATGGAAGAGTTCACAGGACCCTGCGACGTCTCCCTTATCCTCCATGGATCCGGCGAGCACCTGCCATTCTTCACGGCAGCACTTGGGGGCCCAACCTTCGACGTCACATGCCAACGCGTCGCCATCCAAGCCCTCATGGAGATGAGGATGATCTACGATGATCGTCTTCAGAACATGTCCTTCCAGCTTGTGCTGAAGCGCACTCTCGGTGCCCACCGTAGCATCTACATCGGGGTCCACTCCGATCATGATCCGGTCATGGCCCGGCAGACACGTCTTCTTTAGGCCATGGACGATCTCCATACCGAGGCCGTGCTTGACGCCGAGGAGCACCACGAGGCGGTTGAGTTCCTTCGCCAGGAGATGAAGAACTTGATCCAGCAAAATGGTGAGTTGTAGCGTAAGATCATACAACTACAGAAGGACATAACTGAGATGGTCCCCCTCGTCCCGAGGAGGAAGAAGCCCATCCACGTGCCTGCCCCTCGCCCCAAGAGGATCCCGCCACACCCCACGGCCGCTGGACCGTCTAGCTCCAGCGCTCCTGCCTCGCGCCCCGCCATCATCTCCGACCCCATCATCGAGAATTTTCTTGAGCCCACCGTCCCTTAGGACCCTCGTGGTTCCGAGAGCATGGAGACCGCCCCAAGTGGCGATTAGACGATAACTTTCGATAGTTGCTTAATAATAATTTCCTGATTGTGGTGACACCTGCAACGACTTGTGTTATAGGTGGATTAAAAAAATAAAAGCATTGATGTAATGAACATTTTATACCACCTATATATATGTATGAGCCCCTCTAGGCTATTTTTCTCGGTAAAGCTTACTTTAAAGTTTTCTCTTATGACTAAAAATCTTGTATGTTCAGAAGATGGCCGATAATCAGAACACCAAGCCCAACAACGGAGAAGGGGCAAGCAACGATCTGCCCGGAAGTGTTGTACCCAACTAGGGTGCAACAGGCCAATGTCAGACTGGGCCACCATCCGCCAACCATCCCATCATGGTGGAGATGATGGCAAATCAGAACCAGCTGATAACTGCCCTCCCCACCCAGATGCAGCACCAACAGGCACAGTTGGACTGGCTGCAACAACAGAACGTGAAGCCCATCCCATGTGCACCAGCCCCCACACCCGCGCCTCAACTCTACGAGTTTTTGCACGTCCGACCCCCTATCTTCTCTAGCACGACCAACCCCATGGAGGCCGGAGATTGGCTTCGGACCATCGGGAAGAAGTTGTACCTCCTCCCTTGCACCGATCGGGAGAGAGTGGCGTTCGCCACTCATCAGCTCTAGGGTCCTACTGCAGAATGGTGGGACAACTACCGTGAGTCCCAACCGGAGGATCACGTGGTAACTTGGGTGGAGTCATCGTGGTTATACAACAAGAGTTCTGCGACTTGCAACAAGGAAGTCGGACTATACCTCCATGAATTCAACCGTCTGGCCCACTACGCGCTGGAAGAGGTGCGAACCGACGCCTTCCGCCAGGCTAAGTTCCTTCGGGAACTTAAGGATGAGCTGTCCATTCAGCTCGTCGCCGCCGACTACGCCGACTTTCAATGGTTGGTGAATAAAGCGCTCATCCAAGAGATTGAGCAGAATAAGCTGGACCTCAAGAAGAGGAAGATGATTGCGTTCAAGCATCATCAGGCGAACCCTCAGAGGCCCCGCTTCGTCCCTCCGCCACCAGCACCCGCTTACCATCCTCGGCCCGCCTACAGGCTGCCACACGCCACCGATGGATCCAACACCGGGCATCCCCGCCCCACTCCATCATCTCCGGCCGCTCAGTTGATGCTCACCGCCAAGGCCCCAATCATGAGGGACCGCCAAGGAAAGCCGATCATTTGCTTCAACTGCCGGAAGGAAGGGCACTACTCGCATCAGTGTCCTCACCCCAAGCAGCCACAAGGTGCCGCCCCCAACCATGCGGTTCACGCCCGCGTTAACCACATCAGCGCGGAGGAAGCTCAGGAAGCTCATGTAGTCGTACTCGGTATGTTCACTGTAAATTCCATACCTGCTATAGTACTGTTTGACTCTGGGGCAACACACTCCTTCATCTCGGAGGACTTTGTGAAAACCAACGACTTGGAAGTACTCCCTCTACCCGTCCCCATGATGATTGCCACCCACGGCAAGAAAACCTTAGCTAACCTGTTCAGCCCTAAGGTAAGGATAAAGATCCAAGGGGTATTATTCTGGGCCAAGCCGATCCTCATCGAGTGCACCAGACTCGACCTCATCCTAGGGATGGATTGGTTGATGAAGCACAAGAGAGTGATCGACTGCGCCAGCAAGTCCATAACTGTGACCAACCCCGAAGGCGAGGCCGTCACTTTTCAGATGACCAACCGCAAACCTCGCGAGGTGTCCCTTCACTCACTAGCCCTAGAGGAAGTGCCCGTAGTCAAGGAATACATGGACGTCTTCCTAGAGGACCTGCTAGGAATGCCTCCCAAGAGGGACATCGAATTTAGAATCGAGCTTGTCCCCGGGACCACTCCAATCTCCAAGTGCCCATACCAGATGGCCGCCAATGAACTAGCCGAAGTCAAGAGAAATATTGAAGGCCTAGAGCAAAACAGGTATATCCGACTGAGTACCTCACCTTGGGGTGCACCGGTTATCTTTGCCATGAAGAAGGAAAAGACTAAAAGGATGTGCATGGACTATAGAGCCCTGAACGACGTAACCATCAAGAACAAGTACCCACTGCCTCAAATCGACGACCTGTTCGATCAGCTGAAAGGATCCTTAGTGTTCTCCAAAATCGACCTCAGGTCGGGTTATCACCAATTGAGGATTAGATAAGAAGACATCCCCAAGACCGCCTTCACCTCCCACTATGGACTCTACAAGTATACTATGATATCGTTCGGACTCACGAATTGTCACGCCTCGATTTAATAAATACGGACCTTTATTGAAATTCCATAGAAAATCAATAAACCAAGACATTTATCATGCGACCACGTACAATAAGAGCAATCATTCACAGTTCGTAGATCGTATTAGTACAAAAGTGAATAAAGGTGAAGAGAAACTAATAAAACAAAGGTCCTAGAAGAACGCCTCCTTCCAGTCTCGCCTTGACTGGGTCGCTACTCCAGACCTTCATCCTCCTCGTAGTAGACGGGCTCTGGTGGTGTAAGTCAACGGGGGTGAGTACAATCGTACTCAGTAAGCCACCGAATGCAAATAAGGTAGGGGCTAATTTTGCGGAAAAGCATAATTTGTAAAGCAATTAAATGTGATCAAGTTATTAATACAGAAATGTAAACATGTGTATGCATCATCTTCTAACTTGAGGGGTACAGTCAGCCCACCCTCGCTCAATAGTCCTTATATGCCATGAATAACTCAACCATTCAAACAATTGTAGACTAACTGCGAGAAGTCACACAACCCACCCTTGACCGTGGGCTCGGCTTTTCGAAAATATTAAATACTCTGATCAGAGGTATACCACTGTACCCACAAGGAACGAACTCATCACTTACACCAAAGTGTAACGAGATGACCCATACCATGGGAACTCGTGTCAAAACCTTCCATATGGTTCTCCTCGACCCGACAGCACCCTCTTATGGGTTTCATATGGTGCCCCGACGCATCGAGCCAACACCATACCCCTCTTGAGCCACGTCGGTACAAGTCACCCGCAGGTTTGCCCCTTGCCCCCTCCACTATGGTGCATCGAGTCAGATTGTTCCATACTTCCAGTTAGGACTTACCCATTAGACTTGTGGTTAGTACGGAAGTGCTTTGCAACAGATCCCGCAGATCGGTCCTTATAGTGGCCCGGGTGTGACCAACCAATGCCCTAGCTTGCATCCGGAACCCACCATACTTATAACATAGCCAACTCCAACAGAGTCCAGAGACGAGAATAATGGGGAAATACATATAGTAGAATCCATCTATCTACGACTCATTCTTTTATCCTATAGCAGTTGTGTCGGTACATTGGACACTAGCTAATATAATATTTGTAGAGTGACAAGGAGTGTAGGCTCAATAAGCATGGCTTGGGTTTGCACACAAGGACGGGGATCTAATAAATATAGTGTAGGGCTTGATATTTGACTAATGCAATATTATCCTATGAGTTATAGCGATAATTTATTAAAACATGGGCTCAATGATGATCAAAATGGGGGTTGTGACATGCCTTGATCTGAAAACGGTGAAGGTGGAACCTCGGGGTAAAACTCGGGATCTTTGACGGCGTCGTAGTCTTTTCGATACGAAAAAGTAAACACAACATTCAATAAACAATCCAAAAATCAATCATACAAGCATACATGTTTTTGTTGGATTAAATAAAGGAGATAGGGTCTTAAATTCTATGAAATTATTACTTAAATATTTAATATTAAGTTTTAAAGAGGTTTCTGAATTTTATAACTTGACATAAGTATTTTTCCTAAGGGGGTTTTTATTTTCCCTTTTTAGAGATGAAGTAAAAGGTATAAAACAACCTTATTGTTTTTATTGTAGTAAAAATAGTGACATTAAGTTATTAGGTCTTCTGAAGTTATTATATAAGTTTTCATGACATTTTTATAAAGTGTTGAATCTTATTATATGAATTAATTACTTATCCTAAAAGGGCTTTTGAAATATTATTTAATAAAGTGAAATGGGTAAAATGAACATTGCATTACAAACAGTGGAATGGAGTCATTATGTCCTCTGAAATTAATATATAATTTTTTCTAAGGGTCTTTTCTGAATTATTTAATGAATTAGGAATTTTAATCCTAAAGGGGACTTTTCTTTATTATTTAATAAGATTATTTTGTGCCAAATAAACATATTGTTTTTATTGTATAAAAGTGTAGAGAATAAAAAGACAAATTTTCCAGAATTGAATTGGTCAAATTTGGAGTTAAATTGAACAAGATATGAATTTCGAAACTTTAAACTAGTTTATGGAATTTCTAAAATCATTTTTCAGAATTAAAACCAACCCTGGTCCACGGTGAGACAGGCCCACCATGGACCCGCGCACTATGCGCATGGTCCAGCCTGATCTGGACCGTCCGATCCAGATCGGGTGGCCGTCAGCGAGGCGGGGCGCTTAAGTGATGATCAACGGCCGTGAGGCCTCGGTACCCATTTGACCGAGTGGACGGCCCCGATTGAACCCAGGTGGGTTTTAATCGTAGCCATCCGCCTTAGATCGCATGGCACCGAGCCCGTCCGGCATGCGCGCGACACGGGGAAGCTGAGGGCTTTGTCCCCAGCACCGGTCGAGCGACGGCGAGCGGCGAACGGCGGCGGCGAGGGCTAATCGGCAGGGCTAGGGCCTAAAACGGAACCAGAAGAGCAAGGGGAGTTCAGGCGTACCGGCGGTGATGACGTCGAGACAGTGGCAGTGGTCGGTGGCGAGAAGAGGTAGAGGAGGCCTTCGGGTCCAACGACGGCGAGGCACTCCGACAGTGGTTTGGCGTAATGGAGGTGGGGCCGGGGACGGGGAGGTGACGCCGGTCCTTCTGGTGTTGTCGGTGGGGTCAGTGGTGGACCGAGGCGCCGGCGAAGGCTTGTCGGAGCCGAGACAGGGGTAAAACCCTAAAAGTGGGGTGGCAGCCTTCGAGAATGGGAGGGCTAGGCTTCGGCGGTGTGGTCGGTTTACGGTGAGCACCGGGGTTCTTATAGGGTCACCGACGACGAAAATGGTAGGCTATGCGAAGGAAACCGAGGGGGGCTTTCCATATCTCCGGTGATGTTTCCCTAGGGCTCGGTTACCTGCCATACATGGTGAAATCGCATCGGCTTTTGGGGGAAATAGATCTCTGGTGTTCGGGGGAAAGGATTCCGGGCCCAATCTAGTGAATGGCGGCGGCCGGCGGCTAAGATCGGAAAGGGGGCGCCAAAATTGGAAGGGGCGATCCCCTTCCATTGTAGAAGATGAGTCTGATAGGTGGGGGCCACCTGTCAGTGGCTGCTGGCGAAACAGAGCACGTCGACAGGCGGGCCAAGGTTGCCAGATACCGAGGAGCGAGCGTGTATGGCTGACAAGCGGGGCTGGTTGGGACGCGGGATGGAGAGAGGAAGGGGGCGGTGTGCCGACCAGTGGGCCCGAGATGTCAGCGAGTGATGGGCGCGGGAGTGAAGCTAATGGGTGGGACCGATAGGCTGGCGCGCGGGAGAGAGGGTGGGAGTGCGCCGACAGGGAGGGTCCACCCGTCAGTGGGTGCGGCTGTGGGTTGGGCTGGGCCAAGGCAAAATCAGGGAACGCGGCCCAAAGGTATTTAAAATTCATTTTTCAATTAAAATAATTCTAGATATTCATATATTCTTGTAGAGCTTGAAATACTGTTTCTAAAATTTTGTAAAAATTCTCAAAAGTATTTCTTGGCCTCTAGTTTCCACCATAAATTTTCCAGGTTCAAATTTGAAATATTTCTCCCTGTTTAGCTTTATTTGGGTTCTTTTAACCTTTACTCTAACTAAGTAATTCATATTAAATTCAGAAAATTTATTTCCCTCTTTTTTATTTTATTTTAATTCCGGGGCTGTTACACGAATGCCCCGACCTTTTCCATGAACATGATGAACAATGTATTCATGGAGTTCTTGGATAAGTTCATCATGGTGTTCATCGACGATATCCTCGTCTACTCTAAGACCAAGTAAGAACATGAAACCCACCTCCGTTTGACCCTCGGAAAGCTAAGGGAACAACAGTTGTACGCCAAATACAACAAGTGCGAGTTTTGGTCGTCTGAGGTGAATTTCCTCGGTCATGTCATATCTACCGGAGGAATAGCAGTAGACCCAACCACTGTAGAAGCAGTGACCAATTGGCTACAACCCACAAACGTGACCGAGATCCAGAGTTTTCTCGGATTGGCCGGATATTACCGCCGATTCATCGAGAATTTCTCAAAGATAGCCAAGCCTATGACCAGGCTGTTGCTGAAGGAAGTGAAGTTTGAATGGACTCCAGATTGTGAGGAATGCTTCTAGACCCTTAAGAAGAAGCTCGTGTCAGCCCCAATTCTAACTCTGCCAGACATCCGAAAGGACTTTCACGTCTACTGTGATGCCTCTTGCCAAGGGTTAGGATGTGTCTTGATGCAAGACGGGAAGGTGATATCTTACGCCTCTCGCCAAATGAGGCCACATGAGCTAAATTACCCGACCCACGATCTGGAATTGGCAGCCTTGGTTCATGCCTTGAAGATATGGAGACATTACCTTGTGGGGAATCGGTGTGAGGTCTTCACCGACCACAAGAGCCTCAAGTACATATTCACCCAACCGGACCTGAACCTCAGGCAGAGAAGGTGGTTGGAGCTAATCAAAGATTATGACTTGGGCATCCATTATCATCCAGGTAAGGCAAATGTGGTAGCAGACGCCCTAAGTCGAAAAGGGTACTGCAATGCCATCATGGTACAAGACCAGGCCCCATTGTTATACAAGGAGATGGAACGGCTGAATCTAGGGATCACCACCAGAGCATATCTCGCCACCCTAGAGACCAGACTTATCTTGATAGACCAGATCCGGGAGACACAGAAGGAAGACCCAGACATCTTGGAGATCCAACAGAACACGAGAAAAGGTAAAGCCCTCGGATTCTCCGAGGATGAGCACGGTACCATCTGGTTCGGAAACCAGATATGCGTGCCCGACAAGCCAGAGTTAAAGGCCCTCATCCTTCAAGAGGCCCATGAAACTCTATACTCCATACATCCCGGGAGTACAAAGATGTACCAAGACCTAAAGGAAAAATATTGGTGGGTCAATATGAAGAGGGAAATAGCTGAGTATGTGGCCAAGTGCGACACATGCCGGTGAGTCAAGACAGAGCACCAGAGACCTATCGGACTGTTACAACCCCTCAAGGTCCACGAATGGAAGTGGGAAGAGATAGGAATGGACTTCATCATAGGACTGCGCAGGACCCAAGCCGGTCATGATTCTATCTGGGTGATCGTCGGTCGACTCACCAAAGTGGCTCACTTCATCCCCGTCAAGACAACTTACACCGTCGCAAAGTTGGCCGAGTTGTATATGACCCGGATTGTGTGCCTGCACGGAGTTCCAAAGAAAATTGTATATGACCGAGGGAGTCAGTTTACCTCCAAATTTTGGAAGAACCTTCAAGAAGAGCTCGGCACCCAGCTGAACTTTAGCACCGCCTATCATCCACAGACCGATGGTCAAACCAAAAGGGTCAACCAGGTATTGGAGGATATGCTTAGAGCTTCCGCTCTAGACTTTGGCGGAATGTGGGATAAGAACTTGCCTTATGCGGAGTTCTCCTACAACAACAGCTATCAAGTTAGCCTGCAGATGTCCCCGTTTGAAGCACTTTATGGGCGTAAGTGCAGAACGCCGGTACTCTGGGATCAGACCAGAGAATCGCAACTATTCGGGACAGATATATTGCGAGAAGCCGAAGAGAAAGTTAAGATCATCCGGGACAGATTGAAGATAGCCCAGTCCCGACAAAAGAGCTATGCTGATAACTGACAGAGAGACCTAACCTTTGAGGAGGGCGACTATGTCTATCTCCGAGTCACTCCCCTCCGTGGCACTCAAAGGTTTAACATGAGAGGCAAGCTAGCACCCCGCTATGTCGGACCTTTTCAGATCCTCCGACGACAAGGAGAAGTGGCATATCAGCTAGAACTACCTCCATCCTTTGCAGGAGTCCACGATGTGTTCCACGTCTCTCAGCTGAAGAAGTGTCTCCGTGTGCCCACCGAACAGGCCGACCTCCAACATCTCAATGTCCAAGAAGACTTGACCTACATAGAGAAACCCATCAAGATCCTGGAAACTAAGGAGAGAGTGACCAGGAGCCGTGTGGTTCGCTTCTGCAAAGTTCAGTGGGACGGGTACAATAGTACACCTCTGATCAGAGTTTTAAATCTTTTCGAAAAGACGAGCCCCACGGTCAAGGGCGGGTTGCGTGACATCCCACAATTAGTTTACTTATAATGAATGTGCATGATGATTTGACATGTAAGGACCGTTGTGCGAGGAGGGAAAATGTACTCCTTGAGTTAGATGATATTATGATGTTCATGTTGATTATTCCGCATGATAAAATTTGACTACACTAAATGCAACAACTGAAAAATGTACTTTTCCGCACTATTAGCCATTGTCCTTCCTTCGTTATTACCTTGCATTACTATTTGCATTTGCGGTGGCTTGTTGAGTACTTTTTTTACTCATACCCGTTGGACACACAATTCAGAGGATGCCTACTACGAGGATGGTCTGGAGTAGCGACCCAGTCAAGAAGAAAGATCCTGAAGAGGGCGTTCGTCATGCAGTTTATTTTTATGGTTTATTTTAATTTTACTCTTTTGTAATAACGTGGTCTGTGTACCACGAATGATTGCTCGTATGTACGTGTCGCATGATGAACCTCTTGTATTATTGTTTTTCTCTGGAAATTCAATAATGTTCCAATTTTGGTAAATCGGGGCGTCACACTTTCCCCATCTAGGCGTTCGATTCCTTCTCTTCTGTTTCCTCCGAAGAGGAGCTTCGAATGTCCATGGTGGTAGGCGAAGACACCGGAGAAGCCAGAGGAGGAAGCTTCGTTGTCTTCTTCCCATCTTGACGGGGGTCTTAGCGGCCCTTTTGGAGGACTCAACGGTGATTTTCCTCTTTCGGGGGACCACTCCCATCGAGTCAAAATCTGGTAGGGGAGGAGGCTCCATTCCAAGAGTGCTCCACACCCGGTTGAAGCACTCCCAGCTTCCTACCAATTCTATTCTTCATGGCTTCTCTGCCACTGTAGGGGCTCCGAGCACCCGTTCTGTGGCTTTGACAATTTGCTCCGGAGCTAGCGCCAAAGGAGCCGCTGAAAAAGGTAGCATTTTATTATGTTATCTATTTTCTAATCAATGTTAATGCAGAACTGCAAAGGCTTACCCAAGCTTCGAACCCCTCCTTTTGAAGCATTCTGAAATGCTATCGGCCACTCCGCTCTGAGAGGAGGGATTCAGAGGGAGATGAATTCCTCCGCGAGGTCCCACATGCTCATGCGACTGGCCACCGAAGAAAGCAACCCCAGCCGTGTCGAAAGCAGGATAGGGTCCGGAGTGGCTTCGGCTTCCTTCCGGTACCAATTTTCTTGTAAGGGCCCCACGAGGCTGGAACCTTCTCCGAATTCGGCGTAGAACCATCGGAGTATCCAATTGGTGTACCACCGATCGTTGATGGCCTTCACCGGGAAGTGTTGCGAGTACTCCTTCCGAAGTTGTAAGTTCACACTTCCAAAGGCTACCAGTACCTTGGTGTCTCCTATTCCATCTTGCAGTTTCGGCTGACAGAAGGCCTCGTGGGTGGCTACGAAGACTTCTGATCTCCCTTCGCACCCTTCCGCTTGAAGGACCTATTCGAAGATGGCCAATCTTGCGATGGCATTCGGTGAAAACTGAGGTAAAGTGATATGAAACATTTCTAATACCTCGGCTAGGAAATTGATTGCAGACAGCCCTAGCCCAGCCTCGAAGAAGGCCTCGAAGACCACTACTTCTCCGCTTCGAGGTGCTGGGGTCACTTCCGTCCCAGGAAACCGAGTTCTCATCCCTGGGCCCAACTTCCCGTTCATCACTTCCTCGATGGAGTCCGCCGTACTCGCTGACTGCCCGAGGAGGAAACTTTGCCTCAATGGCTTCTTGGACGGTGGGCGGAGTTCCCGTGGGTTCTTGGGCCAAGAACCACTCGGGGCTCCCGCCATTGCTGCCGCTGCTAACGCCGCCCGGGCTTGCCTCTGTGCCAAGGTTGCTACCGCAACCGGCACCATCGCGCTAGTTCTCGCCATCAGTCGATTGCATAGTAGGTTGGGGAAAGCTTGAAGGTTGAAGAAAGAGGGCTTAGAACCAAGGCTTTGTAAAAATTCTGCTGAGGTTCGAGTCCCCTTTTTATAACCCTTCCGCCTCCAGTTACTGTGGTTCGGGTATGCATTCACATTGCAGGTTCGACTTCTATCGCTGATGGGTGGGGCCAAAAAGTAAAAAAGGTGTGAACTCGTGGTTAAAATTTTGTCCGTTACTTTTTCCTGGAAGCCTAACGGCTACTTGAAGGGTAACGGCTCAAAATTAATAGCTCTATGCGATGCTTCACCTCTGCAACGGTTCGTTTCCTTGCGAATCTTTCATACGGGAGTCCAAGTTCAAAGCTTTCATCAGACATACCACCGATACCGAAGACACCTCGAATGGTTACAATACCTTCAATTTTTCCCAAGTCCCTGGGCATGAAAATATTTTTTGCGTATACTGCTCTCCTGCTATACAAGTTAAATTAGAGAAGCGTATTCGAGGGGCTACTGTTGGGGGGAAATACTTCATTCCTAGGATCTTTAAGATCAAGAGACAAAGACAACTCATGCAGTTCTAAGACAGAAGCTTGTCCCCAAGTTGATGAAGTTTCCAAGCCGAAGGGTCCTCCAAACCCAAGTTCGAAGATACCCTCCGAAGGCTACGTCTTTACAGTGGGAAACAACAAGATTGATGGGACGTCTGCCTTATCTATCCTCTTCGGACATATTTTACTATTTTAGTCCTATTCGGGGTACCGAATAGTTTCCACTATGTCGGTTGTAATTGAGGGGTAAAAAGGTCTTTTCCTTAGAGTTTTTACCTATAAATACCCCCTTTCTCACCTTGTAATAGGCATCAAATATTCAGATATTCAATACACAACTTCGAACTACTTTGAGCTATTATACTATTCGGAGGCTTGAGATAGTTCGCTTCACAAACTCCTTGTTTGTTAGTTCTTAATCTTAGAGAACCTGTTAGCGTAATCTTTTATGCCAACGCCAGTCAAATGCTTTTTTCCTTGGCTCTTAGCAAAAATTCAGCCAAGGCATCTCCAACAAAATTAAAAAATAAAGGAGAAAGTGGGTCTCCATGTCTCACTCCTTTGTAGGTTTTGAAATAACTCCCCACCTCTCTATTAATATTGATAGTAACTCTGCCTCCCTCGACTACATTTTTCATCCAATCAATCCATTTTCTAGGGAATTGTTTTCTAGACATGACCTCATATAAAAACTCCCAATTAACCTTATCACAGGCTTTTTCAAAGTCATGTTTGAAAAAACACCTTTTTTGTTTCTGTTTTTAAGCTCATGTATAACCTCATGTAAAATCACCACTCCCTCTAAAATATTCCTACTATAGGACCGAAAGTAGTGACCAGAAGACGGTGAATGGGCACCGTTGACGCTAAAATCTGATGACAAAGTGCCAAACACACGGACACCGATCCGACGATCCAAAAGTGTACGAATACTTAGGAGTAAACCCCTAAGTGTAACACATCATTGATGTCGTGTTCCGACGACCCTTAAATAGTGGTAAGGGAATAACAGAGTTGTGAGGAAATCAAATAATATCAATTAAAATTATTCAATCAATTGAATTGTATATAAAAAATAATTAAACCGGCCAGAACAGGGCCGGTTCAACCGAAGGGGTCCTGGTGGTCATACCGGCCAAGGTATGCCGATCAAACTGAAGATATACCGCCTGTCAGATCGGCGGTGCGAAGTGTTCGGCCGAAGGGGCTTCGGCGCACGGGGCGAAGGGTTAACCGAGGGCTCCGGCCTTCGGTCGGTCGGACCAGAGGGTGAGTTCCGGTCCGACCGAAGGCGTGCGAAGGGTTCCGAGGAAACACTCCGGCGTCCGGTGCGGGCTCTGGTTTTCGTTTGGCCGGACCGAAGGATAGCCCTCGGTCATATTGGAGGGCGCGAGGGTTCTGGGTGAAGGGCTCCAGCGCTCGGCGCGAAGTATCCTCCCTGGTGTGGAGGGGTCGATCGGACTGGCCTCGGGGCGCCGGTCAGACCGAGGTGTGCTGGCACGCCTAACGACGTCACGGTACGGCCCAATCAGATCGGAGGAGTGCCGCCAGTTAGACCGACAGCCTCTTGGAAAGTGGCCTTCGGACCCCGGTGGCCGACTTAGGGGAATTGAATGGATATAAAACTTCTCGGCGAAGAAGATGAGATAAAACACTGCAAGAAACACCAAGAAACCAAAGGCAATTCAGCCAAGAGACCGAATCACCGGTAAAAACTGATAAAACAATAGAAATCCATTACGTGGATGATACAGACGATTCACGAGCGTATCGACAAGGACATACTGTGATTACGACACGATGGACGAGTGGTTTCCAACGCAAACCAGCAAAAATGTACATGCTAAATTAAACCTAGGGCAAGAAAGGTAAATTGAAAAGTAAAAGTACAATTCAAGGTAATAATAGATTGGATGTATTAGGGTTTTGGGGGGGTCTCCTTGAATCGGCCTTGCCTCTATTTATAGAGGTTAGAAATGAGTGCCTGGGGTCTAATCTGAGTTAGACACAAGTTCCAAGTCGTTAAAATCCAATTAGGATAAAAATACCCCGAAATCAGCTAATTGGAGTCGGACTCAGGTTGGGCCGGTTGGACCGGCCTTTGCCGGATCTTGGCACATTTTCGGTCTAAATTACCAAAAAGTGATATTTTGAAAATTTTGACCATTAATGCCATTTTTTGCTATCAACAAGCACCTCGATAAATTCTTTCAAATAGATGGCCTTCTCTTTAACACCCAACGCACCTAAAAAAACTTCTAGCGAAATCAAACAAAATATCACAGCAGAATCCAAAATAAACTTAGTGCTATTACTTTCCAATCGTATAAGATATGATGAGACAGTTTAAGAGATCATAAGCACTTAAAAAAATTAATCTAGCCTAAAAATAACCCAGTGTGCTAAATAAAAAGACACTATTACAATGTTTTAGGGGAGAGTAAAAGCCATTCATAGTCTAGACAGGTGAATCATCAAGTGCTGGGAAAAAACTTTAAGTATCATAGGCATTTCATAAAACACAAGATAAACATTTCACCCAACTCATAGGCATTCCATCAGGCACGTATCAAACCTCCACAGATCATAGATTTTTAATCAGCTAGTAGTAATGTAGAATATTCATCACAGAATGAGTAAACGATTCACTGAATCTTTGAAAGCTAAAAGGGTATAGAAATTATACCTTCTTACCTGATGCAGTGGATGAACAGCCTGCTGAGTGCGATGCGGCTGGAAGGAACCGGACACACGAAGAAAAAATCGGGGCACCACAGAGCTGCAACTACGCTACAGTGCTGCTACAGTGCCGTAGAGCTGCAGCTACTGCATCACTGTGAATCCCGAGCAAGGTCCAATCGTGCAGAAAAAAAGGAAGTCAGCGAAGCCCACGGGTAGATCTAATTGTAAATTTGAATATCCGTATTCGTATCCGAATTAAATATGGATGATATTTGGAAATATCTGAATTCATTTTAAAAATGTGGATATGGAAACAGATATCCGAATTCTGTTGAATGTGGATATGAAAATAGATACATCCGTATCCGTTTTAGGATTTCACACAGATTAAATTTAGACTCAAGATAATATATTATCACTATATTAATGGTTTATTTATTATTTATATAATTATGGGATACTTAAGTTAGTGAATATTAATAAGTTATGGTTTAAAGTAAATTAATGGTTAAATATTTGTTTGAACTTGAATTTTTTATAATCAAAATACAACATATCCCATTTCATATAATTATTTTCTATTTTTCTAGATACATTTGCTATTTTTAACTCATTAATTGTGTTTATAGGATTTAAATTGAAATATGTGAAATTTGAAATGCAAGTACCTAAAACAATGCACTAAAATTTATAGAAAAATTGCATTCACTATTTTGTGTCCATTTTTAGTTCTTATCCATGAAATTTAAAGAAATATTAAAAAATTTATGCCACGACACTTCATCGGTAATGTGGAGCTTAAGGATTTTTTAATTATAAAAAAATCAAATAAAGTCTAAAAAATACAAGACTTATCACGGTGTTATAATATTATACGTAGATACCATGATAAAATTTTCAAAATGTTTCGAGAAATTTATCATATAGAATGTTAAGAAATCTGAGATTCTCTTGAGAGAGGAAACAGAGTTTTGAGAAGGAATAGACTATGGTTTAAAGTAAATGGATGGTTAAATGTTTGTTTGAACTTGAATTTTTTATATAATCAAAATACAACATATATCATACCATATAATTTTTTTGCATTTTTCTAGATCCATTTGCTATTTTTAACTCATTAATTGTGTTTCTATTATTTAAATTAGAATATGTGAAATTGAACTACAAGTACCTAAAATAATGCACTAAAATTTATAGAAAAACTACATTCACTATTTTGTGTCCATTTTTAGTTCTTATGCATGAAATTTAAAGAAATTTTAAAAAAATTATGTCACGACACTTCATCGGTAATATGGAACTTTTTTTAATTATAAAAAAACAAATAAAATCTTAAAAATACAAGACTTATCACGATGTTATAATATTATACGTAGATACCATGATAAAATTTTGAAAATATTTCAAGAAATTTATCATATAGAATGTTAAGAAATCTGAGATTCTCTTGCGAGGAAATAGAGTTTTGAGAAGGAATAGGCTATGGTTTAAAGTAATTGATGGTTAAATGTTTGTTTCAACTTGAAGTTTTTTTATATAATCAAAATACAACATATATCATGCCATATAAATATTTTGTATTTTTCTAGATCCCTTTGCTATTTTTAACTCATTAATTGCGTTTCTAGTATTTAAATTAGAATATGTGAAATTTGAACTGCAAGTACCTAAAATAATATACTAAAATTTATAGAAAAATCGCATTAACTATTTTGTGTCCATTTTTAGTTCTTATCCACTAAATTTAAAGAAATGTTAAAAAATTTATGTTATGACACTTCGTGAGTAATGTTGAGCTTAAGGGTTTTTTAATTATAAAAAAATTAAATAAAGTCTAAAAAATATGAGACTTATCACAATGTTATAATATTATACGTATATCATGATAAAATTTTGAAAATGTTTCGAGAAATTTATTATATAGAATGTTAAGAAATCTGAGATTCTCTTGAGAGGAAACAAAGTTTCGAGAAGTAATAAGCTATAGTTCAGAATAATTGATGGTTAAATATTTGTTTGAACTTGAATTTTTATATAATCAAAATACAACATATCTCATACCATATAATTATTTTGCATTTTTCTAGATCCATTTGTTATTTTTAACTCATTAATTGTTTTTCTAGTATTTAAATTGGAATATGTGAAATTTGAACTGCAAGTACCTAAATAATGCACTAAAATTTATAGAAAAACTACATTCACTATTTTGTGTCCATTTTTAGTTCTTATCCATGAAATTTAAAGAAATATTAAAAAAATTATGTCACGACACTTCATCGGTAATGTGGAGATTTTTTTTAATTATAAAAAAACAAATAAAGTCTGAAAAATACTAGACTTATCACGGTGTTATAATATTATACGTAGATACCATGATAAAATTTTGAAAATGTTTCAAGAAATTTACCATATAGAATGTTAAGAAATCTGAGATTCTCTTGCGAGGAAATAGAGTTTTGAGAAGGAATAGGCTATGGTTTAAAGTAAATTGATGGTTAAATGTTTGTTTGAACTTGAAGTTTTTTATATAATAAAAATACAACATATATCATGCCATATAAATTTTTTTATATGGCAACATATCTCATACCATATAAATTGTTTGTATGTTTCTAGATCCATTTGCTATTTTTAACTCATTAATTGTGTTTCTAGTATTTAAATTGGAATATGTGAATTTTGAACTACAAGTACCTAAAATAATGCACTAAAATTTATAGAAAAATCACATTAACTATTTGTGTCCATTTTAGTTCTTATCCACTAAATTTAAAGAAATTTTAAAAAATTTATGTTATGACACTTCATGAGTAATGTGGAGCTTAAGGGTTTTTTAATTATAAAAAATCAAATAAAGTCTAAAAAATACGAGACTTGTCACAGTGTTATAATATTATACGTAGATATCATGTAGATATCATGATAAAATTTTAAAAATGTTTAGAAAATTTATCATATAGGATGTTAAAAAATGTGAGATTCTCTTGAGAGGAATTAGAGTTTTGAGAAGTAATAAGCTATAGTTTAGAGTAAATTGATGGTTAAATGTTGTTTGAACTTAATTTTTATATAATCAAAATACAACATATCTAATCCCATATATTTTTTTTTGTATTTTTGTAGATCCATTTTCTATTTTTAACTCATTAATTGTGTTTCTAGTATTTAAATTGGAATATGTGAAATTAAAACTGCAAATACCTAAAATAATGCACTAAAATTTATAGAAAAATCACATTCACTATTTGTGTCCATTTTTAGTTCTTATCCACTAAATTTAAAGAAATGTTAAAAAATTTATGTTATGACACTTCGTGAGTAATGTTGAGCTTAAGGGTTTTTTAATTATAAAAAAATCAAATAAGTCTAAAAAATATGAGACTTATCACGGTGTTATAATATTATACGTATATATCATGATAAAATTTTGAAAATGTTTCGAGAAATTTATCATATAGAATGTTAAGAAATCTGAGATTCTCTAGAGAGAAAACAATGTTTCGAGAAGTAATAAGCTATAGTTTAGAATAAATTGATGGTTAAATATTTGTTTGAACTTGAATTTTTATATAATCAAAATACAACATATCTCATACCATATAATTATTTTGCATTTTTCTAGATCCATTTGTTATTTTTAACTCATTAATTGTGTTTCTAGTATTTAAATTGGAATATGTGAAATTTGAACTGCAAGTACCTAAATAATGCACTAAAATTTATAGAAAAATTGCATTCACTATTTTGTGTCCATTTTTAGTTCTTATCCATGAAATTTAAAGAATATTAAAAAATTATGTCACGACACTCATCGGTAATGGA